>CM059197.1:50183481-50492336 GCA_030323885.1 Branchipolynoe longqiensis
ATATGTAATTGTAAGTATTAACATGACTTTTGGATGTAAACCATTTAAAACTTACAATTCCAGGGGGACCAGTGTAGTAGTCTGCACTGACCTCTCAGGCAAAGAGCCACACATACAGGTAGGTGAGGATATAGTTGTCACATCAGGGAGCCTAATTGGTGGCTTGGTCAGCAGTAGCTCACTGGCCCAGAATGCCATAGATCTGGGTTCGATTCCCGCTCTAGGCGTAATGTTTCCCATTCTCATCACCAGTGTCACCAGGACTACATATATATCTACCTATATATATATAAGGAGATGTATATATATACAGTAAAACCTCTGTTAATCGACCGACCATGGGACCTACGTTAAATTGTCTATTTACGGAGGTGTTCAGTTTAGGGAGTTTTTTTATCGTTACAACGGTATTGTATGGGCGATTGTTTGGGACCCAAATAAAGCGATGGATATTGGGGAGTGGTCGATCTGTGGAGGTGGTATAATTACACTTAATTACATCAGGTGAACACCTTGAACCTAGCCATAGAACCTCTACAACCCTCATGGATCTCCCTCATTAAAATAACTGATGGCAACCATTAACCCCTAATGATCCATCAAGCATAATACCAGTTTTCCATTTGCGTTATCTGTGGCTATCACGTTTATTAATTATGCTTGTGATTTGAACATGCTTAACCACTCTACAATGGCAAACCACAAGCCACCTCAAACCGGGACATTTGAACTGCATAATCCGATGGTTTTGAGTTTCTGCCATATTTCCTGTAGATACATATACTAGATTATAGCTCAATTTTATTTTATTCTAAAATGACTTTTATTTTAAAGTGTTAACTTTGGAGTTATTTTAATTAATTTCAGTGTGCACGTGGAAATGTTGGATTTATTCAGCTTGACCAGTGAGATGTTCTGTTCAACTTCACTAAATACAGTAAGACCTCTCTAGCTGACCACCTCCACATATCGACCAATCCCCTATATCGATCGCTTTATTTGGGTCCGAACAATACCGTGGCAACCATATTATAACTCCCTAAGTGGACTACCTCCCTAAATGGACCACTTATGGTCGATCACCAGGTCGGTCGATATAGAGAGGGTTTACTGTACTCCTATCTACCCATACAACTTACAAGCATGTTCCATATATCCATACAATCTTCGGTTTGATTCATAAATACTAAAATGACAAGACAGTCTGGATAGGTGAGATTCATGAATAACATATTTGTTTTAAACATAGACAATGTGCAGCTCCTTAACAGAGTTGTCAACTGTACAATAGGGGGTAGTAATATATGATTGAATATATCATACATATATATATATGATATATAAGGTATTATCTGAGTATAAAGATATGTAAGGGAGTTGTTAGTATAGTGCTATACTCTGTAAGATTCAACACTGTACCTGTGGCGCCACCTCTGGCCACATTCAACTGGATGTTGGCTAGTGTTAGTCGCATTTCAGCATTTTGATATTGTTTTATGGGCAAGTGTGTCTAATCCCTTGCCAGAGATTTGGCCAGAGGTGGCGCCACAGGTACAGTGTTGAATCTTACAGGGTATAGCGCTACATGTTGTTCCTGCCTATTCTGTACAGAAGCTATCTTTATATATATATATATTTATATATATATATATATATACGTGAACGCAGACAACACAGACGACTGAAAGGTGGGCACAGTTATTTCATTCCAAACCCACAATAACACAACCGTTAGGATAGTCATAAGAAAATTGTACCTAGTTGGGAAAATCCGCCCTACCGGATTTAAATATATGCAACAAATTCGGCAAAGGAGTGGTCGGAACCGCGTCTACTGTTGGAATGGGCTTTTGTCAAGCTCACTGAGCACGATGAAGGTGAGGCGGCATTGAGGCGCCCCCTGACGGACTCGAACCCAGCAGTATAATAGTGACGCTCATTAACACCAGGGGAGGCCTCTGCGCTCTGCCTACACCGGTACATCTAGGTTTGTTTGTTTGTTGTTGTTTTACGTCCTAGCAACATCTAAGGTCATATCAGGACGGGTACCGACTTGTGACAGTGCAAAGTCATTGCAACTTTATAGTGCGGCCCCACTGGGAGACCAGGCCGTCAACACCATGACTTGATATACCACTCAGTCACATTATCCTGACACTGAGCACACCAGTCCTTGCCCTATCCTAATAATGCCGAGTGCCTGGCTAGGAAGTGACAAGTATCAATTTTTAAGTCATTGGTTTCACTCGACATGGGTTCGAACCGACGATCCCATGGGTGGTAAATCTAGGATATATGCATGTATATATATATTTCATATAAAGGCGTTCCTGCTTGGGAAAGGTGATGCAGAGCATCAGCAAACATTTTGTCTAATAGTGAATTGGTTAACTGGTTTTCGATTTTCGATTTTCCAATCTCTCGAGTTGCTTTCTCACCTCATTGTTCTGTCATCGACGCCAGCATCCTTTTTTTAAAAACCCATTGCAAATAAATCAATAATGTCCTAAAACAGCTTTTCTCAATTAATGGGGTTCTCTGGCTGTGCCTACCTGGCCACTCTCTCCTGTGCCGTGAATGGTGGCCTTGGTTTATTGGGGCTTTACTTCCTATCAACCTGATAGGTCAACATTAAGAAGGTTATTGTGAGAGTGCGCACTCAGACGTGGTGACGGATGTTATAGTGTTGCCCCGCTGGTTCCATGACCCAATATCCTGACTCAGACACTTGCATCAACTATCCAAATCTCCGCTGAGATTAATAAGACAGGTAGACATTGAAGAAACCAGTCCTTGCCCTATCCAAGTAATGCCGAGTACCAACCTAGTTAGTGTACTAGTTTGTAGGCCTACTGACCTCTCAGGCAAGGACCCACATATGCAGGTGGGTCTGGGTAGGGTCATTGCATCCGAGATCCTAGATGGTGTAATAGTTAGCACACTACTCCATACATGGCAAGAGCTGAGGGTGCAGAATTTGCTCTAGGTTCATTGTTTCCCATTTTAATTACCCGTACGAAACTGGTGGTGCAACGGAGTGTGATTGCTTGATTGTAATTGGTTCAATTCTGGGTCAGCAACATGGCCAGATTCACCACCAAATGCTAGTAGTATATATTCTGTCACTCCTACATTCGGAGAGATATATAAATATAGTTCACTACCCAGACTACGCAGCTTTCGTAGTATGAGGACTAGGACATTCATAACATGAATATCAGTATGGTAGTATTGCTATAAAAATAGCACTAATAAAGGTTGTACTAGACTACTAAATGACTGAAATGTACAATCCTCCAAGCACAGTTTATCCCATCATAACTAACAACCTACTTACTCAAACTACTTCATGTAGTCAAAAAACACACCTGAGGTATTAACCTTTTAAGCATAATCCCACAAGTTAACCACACTCTATCTAACTGAATAAACAAACCATTTTCCTAACACTCCATCTCAAAATGTTATCTCCAACAACATGATAATTATGCAATTCACAACACAGTAGGCATACAAACCTATGGAGGCAAACTATGCACCTAACCACTCCGTAATGTAAAGGTCTAATAAATACACATGTGTGTACCTAAGTATATATGAATAAAACATATATCTACTACTTTTATATGTAAATTGTCAAACTATACCATATGTAAGTCTTGGAATGATTAATATTGTTATTGCAGCTGACTTGAGCTAGCTGCTGATGACAATATCAGACTACATACACATATATTGTAAATAACTGTATTGCCACATGGCTGGAAGACCAGTGCCACGGTGCTGACAACAGACTTTATTCAATGAATAAACTATATTTACAACAACAACAAATATATATATATATATGTATATATATACATAATCAGTACTACCCAACCCTCAACCTAGCCTCAGTAAATTGTTTATAATGAATGTCTGATTCAATCCTGTGTCTAGATCCTGGATCTTAGAGTGATACCAAGTCTAGGAGAGTGTGAAAGGACCACCGGTTAGGTTAATATCTTTCCATTAAGCACTTCCCATATCAACATTTTCTTGGCCCTGTTGCCATTAGTTGATCATATTGCTTAACACAGTGAACACCTTGCATCAGTAGAGACTTGCAGCATAAGAGTAACATGAGTTGACAAAATAGGTATGTGTATTACATAAGAATTACCCTTGGCTGAGATGTTCTTGGTGCCTGATGGCTGGTTATTCACAACACGCTGCAAGTCACATGACCCAGACCCAGGAGCGACGTGATTGGTGGATTCCGTGCAGTCACGTCGGCAGGAACGCTGTGCAAGCTGCGGGGGTCAAAGGTTAGTGCCTTCATGGATGACCCGTCCTTTGCTATAGGAGAGGTTTGTCACTAGCCTACGGATGTTGCCTTTCACTAAAACAACACCATCGCTTTAGTGTGTTGTTTTGCATCCTAGCAACATTTAAGGTCATAACAGGATGGGTCCTGACTTGTGTCAGTGGACACTCATGGTGGATTCATAGTGCTGCCCCCTCTGGAAGACCAGGCCACCATCACCATGACTCAATATCCCACACACTCACTATTTTATGATACTGTGCTAACCAGTCCTCGTCCTATCCTATCAATGCCAAGCGACAGGCTAGGTAGTGATAACTATTTATTGTATAAGTCATTGGTTTGACTCAGCTGATATTCAAACTCCTGACCTTCCACATGGGAAGACTGCGCTCTACCCATTTCGACACCACGTCCGGCCATGGCAATAGTTGAGATGCAAATAAGCAGCAGTCCGTCTGAGATGCTCGGCAAGTTGTGCCGTATGGAGACATCAAATGTTCAAAGCCAGATCATTTACTTACATATGTTGCCTATATGTATATACACATCTCAGATACTCATGCACTCATAAAAAATGTATTGTTTTCATTATATTACAGCAATTCGAAGCTAGATAATCCGATGAAAGAATAACATTTTACAAATTATTATTGGTATTCACCCAGAAATGCCAGATACCATATATGCTTCCGCTGTAGCAGGTTCTATCAAATTAACTCAATATTCGCTTCTAGACAACAACACATCCTTACTATAAGTTGGATATCCGAGATCAAATCTAGCTGAGTGGTTTGGTTCATATAATGTGCTTTCATTGGACTATCCTGATTTAATAAATTCATGAACACGTCAATCAGTCACGATTTCATTTGGCGATCCGCCAGTACCTTATACGTGGGTAGCATATTAAATGAAGTTGACTCAACATGCACAATGAGACATGTCGTACACACACAACAAAGATATGACGATAGAGATAAACAATTACAAGAAAATCCAGATCAAAGCATTGATATGAATGAAGAGTAGAGAATGAGATAACAGAAAGAAGAAGCATAGCAGGATTATTTAAGGATGGCAATTGTAGGGCTTAGCATGGCCATTTAGGGTTGAAGTTGGCTGGTTGGTTTTAGGAGTTATACCTCCTGGCAACAGCTAAGGTCATATCAGGATGGATACCGACTTGTGATAGTGTGCACTCATGGCGACATTTAAGGTCATATCAGGGCGCTCAACACATTCGGCCATCCCGTCTGGTCCAGGGTTGGATTTGTGATGGCCAAATGAGTTGAGCACACACTTCCCAATTTGGTAGTCGTGGGATTTGAATCTATGGGTTTGATCCCTGGCAGAGACAAAACACTGACTTATATACTGATACTCGTCTCTACCTAGTCCGGTGTTCCGCATTACTAGGATAGGACAAGCGGAAGAAGCTGTGGAATGTGCCCTGCTTAATCAATTAATGCACCGAACAATGAAAAACAAGTTTTCGTCAGGTTAAAATATGCAGTTAATTCCCGATATTGTATTTTACATTCTCTGACATCTGGAACCACCACCCTCACTGGAATACTCACCCACAAGTACCTCGGGACTCAAACCCCATATCGGCCCATAATTGCTTAAACTATTTAACTGCGACGATACAGAGAAAAGACAAGGTACGGCTGGGATGAGAAGTTCTTTTGCTGGCCCCTACAAAAAGGCCATACCCTAAATTCAAAATACAAATTTGAATGACAAGTGGTGAGCAGCAGCCCAAGAGTGGGGTGTATGTGCTGCTGCTCTCCACGGGGCTGAATGGCTGCAGCCAGGCAGTGGACCAGGGCTGGTTATGCAAGATAGCTACTCCAACACATAGGGGGCGAGCAAGCAAAGGAAGACAGCAAAAGAAACATATTATAGATATGAACAAGATGCATTGAATAGTACAATTGTATACTTGTGTGCCCACAACATAGATATGAGTAATATGCACAGTAACATTATCCTAATAATTGATAAGGTTATATTTAACAATATACAGTTCTTATAGTTATAGAAAGGTATTAGCCCGACCATGGATAATACATGCCTTCATCCTAAAATAATACTCACCTAATAAAGGATACAGCAATACAGCGACATCCGCTGGTATTAACGGCTCTGAAGTAGTTGCACGTTAATGCTTGGTGAAGATTATAATCGTCATTGTGTGACCTGACTGCCATTGCAGGGCATTAATAATGGATAGCATTAAGCCTAAGCACAGTCCTGTGCACCTGGGGCGACGTGCTTATGGGACAGACTGCCTATAACTGCCCCCTCACCCCTCGCCCCCTCACCCGACCACACATTGTTCAGCGACATCACCTTTGTAGCTCACACAGTGCATGGACTCCAAGATGGAAAACAACACGCTTTTCTTTTGGTCGTCTTTAATATACACTTTTGTTGCACTGTTTTTGTTGTTTGTTGTTGTTTTACGTCCTAGCAATATTTAAGGTCATATCAGGATGGGAACCGACTCGTGACGGTGCGCAATCATGGTGACTTTATAGTGATGCCCCACTGGAATACCAGGCCACCAGCACCATGACCTCATATCGCACTCAGTCACATTATTCTTACACTGAGCCAAGCAGTCCTTGTCCTATCCTAATAATGCTGAGCGCCAGGCTAGGAAGCAACAAGTATCAATTTTAATGTCATTGGTTTGACTCGACCAGGGTTTGAACCGACGACCCCACGATCTACCAACATGGGAGACGGACGCTCTAACTCATTCGGCCATCCTGTCTGGTTTCATTACATTGGTTGATTAAACATAACAAATTTCAACCCCTGACAAGTTGCCTTCCTCATTCAAATGCTCCTTGCGTTATTCTATTAATGCCAATTGCCATGCTAGGTAAATGTCCATGTACATGTGTGTGTTCCATTACTGATTAGGGTAATTCATTTTTAGATTATCTTATGCATGACGGTTCGTAGATGCTTTCTGAGAAGGGTTGCATTTGATTTCAATTTTTAATGAGCAGTGTTAGCCTGTATTCATGTATGTATTCGAATCTTCTCCTAATTCTTGTTCGCGTCATTGTATATCTTTCTCTGTACTGCAACTGCCTTGATCACTTATTTGTCAGTCTTTATCTCAGCCACTGGTCACGTGATCACATTATCAGCTGGCTGGCCAAATAAACATACATTGCAATTAGTTGCTTGTTTGTTGAAAAATTACATCCTGGCAACATCTAAGGTCATATCACGATGGGTACCAACATTTGACAGTGCACACTCATGGCAACTTTATAGTGCTGCCCCCTGGGAAATCAGGCTGTGAGCACCATGACCCGATGTCCCATTCAGTCACATTATCTTGACACTGAGCTAACTAGTCCTTGGCTTATCCTATTAATGTTTTGTGCCAGGCTAGGAAGCGACAAGTATCAATTTTATAGTCATTGGTTTGACTGGACTGGGAATTGAACTCCCGACCTTCCGCATGCGAGGACCTTCCTCAACCGATTATGGCACATCATCCAGTTGCAACCAGTACATGTGTAGCGGAGTTCTCTGTGGCGGAGTGGTTAGAGTGTCTGACTTTTTTCTAGGTCAGACTCCTAATCTGAGGGTCAGCGGTTCGATTCCCCATGCCCCCAGCTCTGCCGATTTGGATTTCCACCGCTGTGTATAACTTACAGCGTCTTCAAAGGCCAGTTGCTCTTCCTCATTCCACTGCTGGTCGATAGAAAGCCCAAGCCGACACTTTTACCAACTCAAGGGATTTCTAACCTCCCACACCACATAGACATGGTATGAGAGCAACTGGCCTTTGATGACGCTGTAAGTTATCCACAGCGGTGGAAATCCAAATTGGCAGAGGTGGGAGCATGGGGAATAGAACCACCAACCTTCAGATTATGAGTCTGACCTAGAAAAAAGTCAGACATTCTAACCACTCCGCCACAGAGAACACCACATATCTTGGGCGATTTGGGGATCCGAACCCATGTGTTTGAATGCTGGTCGAGTGAAACCGCTGATGCACAAATTCATACTTGTTGCTTCCGAGCCAAGCACTCTGTATTATTAGCATAGGGCAAGGACTGGTTGGCCCAGTTCCAAAATATGGTAACTGAATGGAATATCAGGTCACGGCGGTGACGGCCTCGTTCCCCAGTGCGGCATCACTGAGTGTACACTGTCACAAGTCGATACCAGTCCTGATATGACCTTACATGTTGCGAGTGCGTACAAATCCAACAACCATCCAATCAATCTTACGGGTGGTGATGACTAGAAGCACTAACAGTACCGCTCGAACTGGGAGAGACTTTGTGCGTGAGAAAACAGCACATGTCCGGGTTTACGAAAGGGTCCCCAGGTCGTCCTAGGGCCCAGCTCATGAATACTGTTTTGCTGCGGTTTTCCCTTACAAGTTACAAGTTACAAGAGCCTGGCTGATACCAACCGCCCATATCAATTCACAACGGTGACAGTGACAGTGACAGCAGCCGTGGCAGTGTCAGTGGTGAATCTGTAGACGCCTATGTACCTGATGCATTAAAATAGTGTTGCCAATGAAATTGGGTATCTGTACCACTGTCAGCTATGACCTTAGCTTACACAGCAATGTGATCGACCCGTCCTGATATGCCATTGAACACCGTTGAACATAGTTGAATATGCCATTAGATGTTTCCAATACTTAAAACTCCAACAACCAACCAACAGTGTGACTGTTATAATAGGCCGAACATAACCCAGTGACATTGAGAGTGAGAGTGGCTATAGTAACTTTTTACTCAGCTTAGATTCTAGCCTAGTTGAGTGAAATAGTTGATGATGGATCGCAAATGTCATTCTAGCAGTCTGCACTGAATTATCAGGCAAGGAACCAGATATCCAGGTAGGCATGGGTAGCGTGGTGACATCCGGAACCCTAGGTGGTGGTGTGATTATCAAACTGGTCCGGAATGCAAGAGACATGGTTCAAATTCGGCTCTAGGCGCTATATTTTCATCACGCCCACAACAGCATTTATAGATTAAAATTAATATATATTTGTATAAGGCTCCCCTACAAAATGACAAGGAGACCAGCAGATTGGGTTGGTTCGTTTATTCGACTCCGGGCTGAGCGATAAATGCCCTACCTAATTCAAAGCAAAAAACTGGAGGCAAGTGATGATTCAAACCACTCGAGCAGCGTCGAAAGCCACCGGGCCCGCAGCAAGGGCAACGGACGACGGCGATTGGACAATATCAACTCGAGTCGAATCGAATAATAATAATAATAAATAATTCTCCAAGCGTTTATATGTATATAATAGATTATATATAATATATTTTGTGATGGTTTTGTGACGGTTAAAGTTTATTTACCCTGTCCATAACGAGTAAGTCGCATTGCAGCTTGTTTTCATCGCTGAGTAGCAATATTCTCAGAGTGGTAGTAGAAGTGTCATCTTAGCTGTTAGTAGTTATGTTAGTTTTTTTGTGGGGTTTTATTTTGGTGCCACATTTGCAACATTTTGGTACATACCTACCCCCTGCGCTAGTGTTAGTAGGGACACTCAGTTTACACTGTGTCTTTGTGAGGTCGGGGTATGAGGTCATTTAAAGAATTGTTACAAGTTAGGTCTTGAATGACAGTTGTCAGTGTGCACATACTACATCAGACGACCTCACATCCTTTGGTCTTAGACAATTACCTCTAGCCCCTTTATTGTAGTTTTAGGTTGGTCAAATTCATAGTCAGTGGAGTTAGACCTCAACTTTTAGGTAATCATGCACTAATTTCATTACTTATATGTAGGCCTCTATCAATATATATTCCCTATAAATTAGTCCTTTTTCTATCCGCCGAGCAAGTAGTACATTTGTCCATTTGCACCTGATTAAGCACGGCAACACCGAGGGCAACCCACAAAGACTAGTCATGGCCTTAGCCGTTTACCCGGCCTACTATCCAGGTCCAAGGGTACCCCTTACATCCGGTAACCCGCACACCTGCACCCTGCCGGCCTCCAGAAGAACCCGTCCCCTGCCATCTGCCCCCGCTCCCGCGAGTCCTCCCCCGGTACCCAGCAACAAGCTTCTAGCCGGTCCCAGATGTCCCCAGCTTGACCCAGGGGGCACCACCATGCCTCATTTAGCCCTAAAGTGCCCGCACTCCCAGCGCCCCCCCCCCCCCCCCCCCCACACCCAATTTGGTGGCTACCTAATGGGGATTCCTTCTTCATAAACTGACATACCCTCTCACACCTTCCCACACCCTTCTACACGCACTCCCAAATACTCCCGCACATTCCCACACACTCCCATACCCTCCCCCACACTCCCAAACCCTCCCACACCCTCCCCCACACTCCCCCACACTCCCCTACATTCCCACACCCTCCCCCACCCTCACACAACCTCCGACACCCTCCGATACCCTCCCACACCCTCCCACACCTTCCCATCCCATCTCATATCCTCTTATATCCTCTCACACCCTCCCACACCCTATCACACCCTCTCACCCCTCCCCACCTCCTCGCACAATCTTCCACAACTTCCCACACTCTCTCGCACCCTGCCACAGCCTGTCTCACTCTCCGCCCACTCTCCGCTCACCCTCCCAACCCCCGTACATTCCCACACCCTCCCACACACAACCTCCCACAACATATCCTATCCTCCCACAACCTATCCTATCCTCCCACAACCTATCCTATCCTCCCACAACCTATCCATTCCTCCCACAACCTATCCTATCCTCCCACGCCGCCCTCTCCCCCTCTCCCCCTCTCCCCCTCTCCTCCTCTCCCCATCTCCCCCCTCTGCCCCTCGCTCCCCTCGCTCCCTTCCTCTCCTCCGCTCCTCCGCTCCTCCTCCCATCCTCCGCTCCTCCTCCCATCCTCCGCTCCTCCTCCCCTCCTCCGCTCCTCCTCCCCTCCTCCGCTCCTCCTCCCCTCCTCCGCTCCTCCTCCCCTTCTCCGCTCCTCCTCCCCTCCTCCTCCTCCCCTCCTCCGCTCCTCCTCCCCTCCTCCGCTCCTCCTCCCCTTCTCCGCTCCTCCCCCCCTCCTCCTCCTCCCCTCCTCCGCTCCTCCTCCCCTCCTCCGCTCCTCCTCCCCTCCTCCTCCCCTCCTCCTTCCCTCATCCCCTCGTATCCTCATCCCCTCCTCCCCTCCTCCCCGCATCCCCTCATCCCCTCATCCCCTCATCCCCTCATCCCCTCATCCCCTCATGCCCTCACCCCCTCATCCCATCATCCCCTCATCCAGCCATCCCCTCATCCCCTCATCCCCCATCCCCTCATCCCCTCATCCCCTCATCCCCTCATCCCCTCATCCCGCATCCCCTCATCCCCTCATCCCCTCATCCCCCCATCCCCCCATCCCCCCATCCCACCATCCCCCATCCCATCATCCCCTCATCCCCTCATCCCCTCATCCCCTCATCCCCACCTCCCCTCATCCCCTCATCCCCTCATCCCCTCATCCCCTCAGCCCCTTACCCCCCTCATCCCCTCATCCCCTCCTACCCTCATCCCCTCATCCCCCCATCCCCTCATCCCCTCCTCCCCTCATCCCCTCATCCCCTCACCCCCTCATCCCCTCATCCCTTCCTCCCCCTCCCCTCCTCCCCTCCTCCCCTCCTCCTCTCCTCCCTCCTCCCCTCCTCCCCTCCTCCCCTCCTCCCTTGACTCACAACCCATGTATATATGCAGGTCTCCCTTCGCTCCGGTGGGACTGGTACGCGTGGGGTACATTGTGCCCCGCTTGTGAGCATCCAAGTCTCAGCTGGCATCCTGGCCCACTCTGGTGGCAGCAGCTTGGTTTAGGAGGGAACTATTAGGAGCGTGGTGTGTTGCCCTGTGTGTATGGCGCAATGTGTACCCTGCATGTGTATGTGTTTGTGTGTGGTAGGCCTGATGTAGTCGCCGACTGGATAGGGTAGAGTGCAAGATTTTTTGTGGTTCAAACTTGTTATTCCAATTCAATGATATCATTTTTTCAGCACTGAGGTATTGGTTTTCCAGCCTTAGCAATTATGATGCATCTGAACTATTTATGGATGAGATTTGGGTGGTTGGTTGGGTGTCAGTGGGTGTCCTGGCAACATCTAAGGTCATATCAGGATGGGTACCAACTTGTGACAGTGCGCGCTCATGGTCACCTTATAGCGCAGTCCACTACCCCCATACCCCACTCAGTCACATTATCCTGACACTGAGCCAACCAGTGCATGCCCTATCCTAATAATACTGAGCACCTGGCTAGGAAGCGACAAGTATCAATGTTTTAGTAATTGGTTTGACTTGACCAGGGTTCGAACCCGTGGGTTCGAATCGCACGATCTACCAACACGGGAGACGGCCGCTCAACTCATTTGGCAATCCCGTCGGTTTGAGACCTCCTATTATAATTAAGGGCACCCATAATTGACAATAGATCATTGTGGAACAAATAGATGAATGCCACCACCAGCCCTAGCCCTCCCTCTGCCGGGAAGTGGAAGAACTATTGTTATTGGGTTATACCTAATTATGCACTATGCTCTGTAGAAAACAGTCTAGTAAAGGATTTCCACCACCATTGGGTTTCAGTGAATTATGAAGTATGCTCTGTTTGAAAACAATATAATAAAGGATTTGCACCACCATTGGGTTTCAGTGAATTATGCAGTATGCTCTGTAGAAAACAGTCTAGTAAAGGATTTCCACCACCATTGGGTTTCAGTGAATCATGCAGTATGCTCTGTAGAAAACAGTCTGGTAAAGGATTTCCACTACCATTGGGTTTCAGTGAATAATGCACTATGCTCTGTAGAAAACAGTTTAGTAAAGGATTTCCACCACCGTTGGGTTTCAGCGAATTATGCAGTATGCTCTGTAGAAAACAGTCTAGTAAAGGATTTCCACCACCGTTGGGTTTCAGTGAATCATGCAGTATGCTCTGTAGAATAAAATCTAATGAAGTATTTCCACCACCATCCCGCCTTCTGTCGGGCAGTGGAAGAACTATTGTTATTGGGTTTCAGCTAATTATGAAGTATACTCTGTAGAAAAAAGTCTAATAAAGGATTTTTAACACCATCCGACCTTCTGCCGGGCAGTTGAAGAACTATTGTTATTGGGATTAAGATAATTATGAAACATACTCTGTAGAAAAAAAGTATAATAAAGGGTTTCCACTACCACCCTATCCTTTGACGACAGTGAACAAACTATTATTACTGGATAGCAGGTCAAAATACAGCATGTTGTGTGGTTGAAGATCTCATAGCCGAATTCCACCACCGCGCCCTCTGACGGCAGTAAAATGCATAATAGAGGATCTCCACGACCAGATTCCCCTCTATAAATAATTAAGAAATTTACCATAGGGGATTTCCACCGTCAACCTATCTTCTGATGGCACAGCAAATTGTGCAAGTAGGGTTGTGGTAAAAGATCACTGTGTATGTTCTGTGGGAAAAAGGTCTATCAATACACTGATCATCGGATGCGTTGGCCGAATATTTGGAGTCCAAACCGATGACTTACACAATTGATACTTGTCGCTTCCTTCTATCCTAGCCTAGCACTTGGCATTATTAGGATAGTGCAAGTACTGATTAGCTAGGTGTCATAATAATGTGACTGAGTAGGATATCAGGTCATGGTTCCGGCGGCCTGGTCTCCCAGTGGTCATCATCATGCTGTCGGTCGCGATGCGACAAAGACTGCTTTCATTACTTGACTGCCGCTCTCCATTTAGATCTCTGCTGTGAGAGTGATGTCCATGAGTCGGTCTTAATGTCTCTCAGGTTCAGGTTTCTCTTTATTAAATGGTCCAGCGCTATAAATTTGCCATGAGTGCGCACTGTCACAAGTCAGTACCCATCCTGATATGTGCTTAGATGTTGCCAGGACATAAAACTCCACAATCAATCAACTCCAGAAGTCTCACTCTCACCTTAGGTATCGCCAGGAAGTAAAACGCCCAAAACGAAGCAACTGCTGCACTCATTTGATTACAATCAAAAGTCAGACTGGGGAGTCTATCGCTCCACCTACCCAATTGGCCAGCTAATTTCACACCTCCCCCTGCTGCCGACCACAGCCCATCAACCAATCAATAGGATACAGCTATAATAGGCCTTGGACCTGTTAGCCACTCTTAATTAATAGAAATGGAGACAGTTCTTCAGATGTGGTGGATTGTAGCAACTGTCACTGGCTCCAAGATATATGTAATGCTTGACCAGTATGCATCCAGTCGGGACTTGAAACATTTCACTGACTCTGCTGCTACAACACTCTCCGGCAAGTCATTCCACAGGTCCACCACCCTAAAGCCGAAAAAGTTGTGTTGCAGGTCTAGTCTGGAGTACTGCTTCCTCAGCTTCAGGGAGTGTCCCTGGTGTTGGAGTCTCTGATAAGGGGGCTGCCTGTCTTTTAGATACCATGGAGATATTCAAATACTTCAATCATATCCCCCCAGGCCCGTCTGTAGTACATGCTTGGGATCTTCAAATGATGCATACATTGTTCATAGGGTATTTCATCGAATCCATGTACAAGCTTCATTGCCCTTCTTTGAATCTTCTCAATTAACTCAGCATATTTCCTGTAGAGTGGTGACCACACAACATTTCCATATCGCAAAAGTGGACGTGCAAGGGATGTGTACAGTCTGTGCACAACATCCTCGTCTAGTTATGTGTACCATCTTCGAATGATGGCCAGTATTCCATTAGCTCTGTTGGGGCTACCTGGATGTGTTTGCTGAATGTCAGTTTGTTGTCCACCTTGACACCCAAGTCCTTTTCTATCATTGTTTCAGAGAGCGGAACATTATTCACACCATCGTTCATTACATAGATGTGCTTGCTGTTTTTGCCCCCTAAATGCATCACTTTGCATTTTGAACCATCGAACCACCGTCACTTCCTGGTTTACTGGCGATGCACACAACTTTCCGTTCACTCGCCCACTTTGTTGAGGTGTACCCAGAGGATTACAATTTTGTTTTTTTAAATCCTTCTTTCTAAACCAGCTTTTCCTCTCTTTTCTGGTTTGTTAGCCGAACCTAAAACATCATGGTATATAATTTATCTGAAAACATAGCAACTACTACATCAATAATTTAACCTAGAAAAACAGATGATGTTTAAATGGACTAAGACAAAGTATAGTAAAAGCTGCATTTTGGACTCTTTGCAATTTACAAACAGTTACAAGCCAGAAAACAAGAAGCAAGAAAACCTAAATTATTACTAAAACAAGAGTAACAAGATTTCAATCAAATGGGACTAGTGCTACCCAGTGGTGAAAAGAAGTGTCAACAGGGTAGATACATTCATCAGTAAAAAAAGAAAAACTCATTCCAGGTGCAATGCAGTTGACCTTTCTGAGTTCCC
The DNA here is from genome assembly GCA_030323885.1 of Branchipolynoe longqiensis. Taxonomy (NCBI): domain Eukaryota; kingdom Metazoa; phylum Annelida; class Polychaeta; order Phyllodocida; family Polynoidae; genus Branchipolynoe; species Branchipolynoe longqiensis. The sequence continues at coordinate 50,199,169 of CM059197.1, forward strand.
AGTCGAGTCAAAACAATGACATACAACATTAATACTTGTCTCTCTCTAGCTAGGCTCTTGACATTAATAGGATAGGGCAAGGAATGATTAGCTCAGTGTCGGGATAATGTGACTGGATGGGGTATCGGGTCATGGTGCTGGCGACCTTATTTCCCAGCTGCCATGAGTGTGCACTGTCACAAGTCAGTACCAATCCTGATTTGACCTTAAATGTTGCCAGGACATAAAACTCCAACAACTTGACCTTTCTGAATGATCAATATTTTGTTAAAGTTGCACAGTCCGATGAAAACATCAAATTTCCAAAACAAAAACACTTATCTAGATTTGATTCTACATATTCTACTGAGACACTTTTGCACTTATTAAGCATTTGTTGCTGCATAGAAGGGCATAATAAGTCAATTAATAGAAACCGTTACTACCGAAGTCTATGGTGTCAGAGTTTTGGCATGCTTGCCAAAATTATTTGGCATGTTTGACATCAAATATCTCCAAACTTAGCCATTTAAAATTCAAGTTACTTCAAACTAAAGTAAAGTAGATTAGAGCAATTAGTATAATATATTTATCTCAGAAAATAGCAAAACCTCAACAGCATCGGACTATGCAACTTTAACATACATCAAATGTTGATGGTACGAACACACGTGACCAGATGTTTAAAATTACATAACATGTGGGTTTTAAGCAATTTTGATACTTTTGAGTTGAATATATCAGACCGAAGATCATAAATACCCTACTTTAGTTTAGATTGACTATTCACTAATTTTCAAGATATTTGGAGTACTAACATGACTTTTAATGCTGATAATTGCGCAAGCATAACATAAATTATGAAGAAATAAACTACCATCATAATTGTTGGTGTTGTTATTTTGGTGCATTAGTTGATGAAACAGGAGCAATTTCAATCGCATACATTTAGTTTTGCTCATTCCACTGGTCCTCGCCCTATTCTACTAATATTGAATACCCGTCTAGAAAGTGGCAAGTATTAATTATTAAGTCGCATGTTTAACTAGACCAGCATTAACATTCAGAAGTTCAACTCCCTTGCACCAGACAGGATGGCCGAATGAGTTGAGCATCAGTCTCCCGTTTTGGTTGATCATGAGTTTCGAAGCCACGGGTTCGAACCCTGGTGGAATTAAACCAATGACTTAAAAATGTATACATGCCACTTCCTAGCCAGGTGCATGGCATTATCTGATCTCCCACCAGGGCAGCACTATAAAGTCGCCATGAGTGCACACTGTCACAAGTCACTACCCCTCCTGATATGACCTAAGACGTTGCAAGGACATAAAACTCCAACAAGCAACCAACCAATCAACTCCATTGACCTACCAAAACAGCAAGGGGATGCGCAAGTCATTGGGCCACCCTACTCGACACATAGTATCAAAACAAGGCGGATGTATTGATTTTCAAAATATTATGAATTCAACACTGGCAAAGGTAATCGAAGATAATTCCTTTCTTACCATCCCCAAGCACTCTCCTAGATTAGACTCTCCACCTCCTCCTACCCCAGGGCCTGACACGCTTGAAAACAGCCTATTTATATGCACTCCTAGCCTGACAGCAGGGGTCTCCTCACCCCCCCCCCCCCCCCCCACACACACACACACACACCACTTCACCACTTCACCGTCCCTCCCCAATCCACTCTCAAACAGAGTATGGCACCAGTATCTGCGTTAGGAGGAGAGAAGGCTTTTATGGAGCAATCGATCCTCAGATTGAGTGGGTGGCAATTAGGGTGGGCTATCGCACAAATGGGCAAAAATGAAGTTAATCACAAAAGCAACCCCGTGTGGATAAATAGTGTTAAATGGATTACAGCAGAGTCCATAGGGAGAAAGCAGGAGGTTGCGGAGAAACTGGGGTTGGGGAGTGGTGTGGGGGGTAGGTTGGTTGGTTGTTGGAGTTTTACATCCTGGCAACATCTACAGGTGATATCAGGATGTGTACCGGATTCTGACTGTGTACACTCATGGTGACTTTATAGTGCTGCCCCATTGGGAAATCAGGCAGCGAGCAGCATGAATCGATATCGGATTCACTAACATTATCCTGACACTGAGCTAACCAGTCCTTGCCCTGACTTATTAATGCCGGGTGCCAAGGTAGGAAGCGACAAATATCAATTTTGTAAGTCATTGGTTTGACTCGACCGGGAATTGAACTCCCGTACTGCTGCACGGGAGGCCTGCGCTATACCAATTCGGCCACCAGGCCCAGTGTTTAGGGGGAGGGGTAAGACATTGATCTCTAGCCCATAGATCTGGGAGGCTCGACACCATAGAATCACTTTCTTATGGACTGATGACCAATATCCCGCACTTCCCGGGTGGCAGCGTCACGCGCAAGTAGCGTTGCTTTTTAGCATGCAATCGAGGTCAGTGCTGAGAGATCTGCGACTGCACTTGATGCTGAGTGAACAGCTGGAGGTTCACATACACTTACTAGCACAGGTGTAATTACTGGCAAACTTTGTCAACGCACTCTCATGAGAAACTATCGGAATAGCACTTTAACTGCTTTCTCCAATTTTGCATTGAGTCATGCAATAGGGAACCATATCATTGCTTAGGTTTTGCTAGAATCAATTAGGTAACGGACCTCGATGGCATGAGTGTAAAATCAGCCAATTGGAGCAGTATCAACAAAGTACTGGTCCAATGGTGAGTAGGCCAGTTGTAAAGTCGATGGCTGGCGGTGTGAGTGGTGTGGACAGGCTAATAAGAAATCAATACAGGTAAGCAAGAAAAGTAGATAAAGAGTGAAAGGTAGGAGAGTGAGACTCTCATTTATTACTTTTATAGGTTCCAGAACAAGATGGTGGTGATCACATGATCCAATCTTCCAATCCCTAACAAGCATTCCTCTAACCACCAATGAGGGTTCCATATCCCTGTTGCCAAGGCATAGTTAGGTCTGTCTCTGTGGCAGGGATCCATAAATAACTCTAGAGGAGAAGGGGTATGTGAGGCAACTTCTCAAAGACTGTCCACTTAAGATGTGACACTCTCTCTCTATATTATTTTACTATACAATTTCTATCCTTTATAAGTAATAGCATACCAACTCCACATATCCCTCATATGCCTTTGGTTTTATTTATTACCATTCACCATTTTATAGACAAGTTGCAATTTATTATAGTAGAGTGCATATATCCCATATCTCATAATATCGGAAAATTTTACACAGTGTTGCCAGGACGTAAAACTCCAACAACCACCTAACCCCCGCATCCTCACTCTCGCCATCATTCCCTCACTCCTTCACCGTCAGCCTTTGCTGGTCTAACCTTTGTTAACCCCATTCGCTTTGCGCACTTAAAAATAACACAGTAAGTGCTATCGTTGTTAATGGTCATCAAGCTCATGGCCACCCTTATTAACCATCATCGGCTTTCCAATAATCCACCCTGAGCAGCGAGCAGCCAAGAAGCCTCAGCGGGGATCCACTGCTGGATCTTGAGGCAGAAGCTCCACTGTTGTATCCATGTATGCCAATGGACACACGTAGCATTGCAGTTTTGCGGTTTAATTGTATTAAGATTTTTGTCTTTTTTTGTTTGTTTTATTTCTTTGCTTGTTTGTTTAATGACCGCCCAGAAGAAACAGTATGGATTACATATTGGTGGGCATACAGGGGTTAAACATATCTGAGCAAGAAATTACGTGTCAAACAGGTAAAATAGAGCACTGAAATGTGTGCCGAAAGAGCATACAACTGTGGTGAAAGCACAAGTGGTATATAAAGAGTTCAGGTGCAAAACCCTGTAAACGTCAATCCAAAAATTGGTGTAAACATTGGAATTAAATCTACAAACATTTGATTTGTTAACCTTCCGACTTTTTCATTCATTGATCCATAATCATGCCAACATATGCAAAGTGGAATTATTTAGAATCAAAATTATTTTCAGATACAAATTGTTTATTTAAAGTAAGTACATTTTTGGATTGGCTTGTACATGGTTTTGTGCCTGAATTCTTCATATGATAAATACAAATTGTTTATTTAAAGTGCATTTTTGGATTGGCGTTTTCTGGGTGATGCGTCTGAACTCTTCAGATGATAAATCAATTCAACAGTGAACAACTTTTAAAGATAAAAATCGAAAATTACTTTTCGGTAAAAACTAGTCTCCCTAAACAAAATGTAATGATGAATTGCAGATGGAATTGGAACAAATCCATCACACCCTCATTTCCAAATAGATCATCTCTAACAGGTTGTAGGTGAGGACATCTCACCAACATGTGACACACTGTCAGTATGCACCAGCAGTACTCACACTGAGGTGGATGGTGCCCAGCCAAAATTGAACGATGCGTCAAGAATGTATAACCAATACGGGAGTGACAGAAGATAACCTTCTCCTGTCACCACTGTCTGTTTGAGAACTGCCACTTCCCCAAGAAACACGTCGCAGATGGACATTTGTTCGCTCTGGGATTGTTTTAAATGAATGTATTAGTTTGTGCAACAAATCGCATATAACACATCATGAATTGGAAGAAACAGGGAGATACAAACAGCTGCACAAGAAACAACAATCGTCCATCACCAGCAATCATAATATCAAAACGCAGGGCATATGATTGTGGCATAGCTAACTTTTGTTATTGGTGACAAATATGTTTATTCTGCAGAATAAGTCTTGTAGTGGTCTGCACTGACCTCTCAGACAAGGAACCACATGGACATACAGGCGTGGGTAGTGTGATGACATCAGGGAGCCTAGGTGGTGTAATGGTTAGTACACTGACCCGGAATGCAAAGAGATGTGGGTTCGAGTCCCGCTCTAGGCACAATATTTCCCATTTTCATCACCCCCCCCAACATTTTCATATTTTCACTTTAGCATCAAATCGTATGAGGATATTTTCGATAGATTTAGTGGTATAAATTATATACATGTAGTATTGCTAAAACAAAGTCAATAACAATTATTTGACTGACTACCATCCAAAAAGAAGGCAACATTATTAACAATGTAATCTGGAAGCCTGATATGTGGTACACGTTTCGGAGAATGACCCACTTATATGTTGCCGCGCCTGAAGGCAGTCCCCGATGACTACACATCCTCAGTGCCTCCTGTAACACCCCCCATTGTGTTTTACTTATTCACAGCTTCTGAAGGACTAACAGATGTTGTCGCTGATCATATCTGAGTTCACGCCATTAGTCCCCCCTGGTGTAGGACAGGGCATTCATTTGTACACACCCCTTCACCATTCATCACAATCTCACAGGCTTCTTAGTCAACTTCCGCAATGTCAAACGCAAACTGGCTCCAACCGCAATCCTTGAACAGCGCTGAGGTTTGAAGTGCTTTCAGATAGGCCAGAGCCAAGAACAATTTTCCTGCCCATTACATTCAATGATCGGAGAGGATAAGGAGAGTGGTTGGTTGGTTGTTGGAGTTTTACATCCTGGCAACATCTAAAGTCTAGCAGGATGAGAACTTGTGACATCTAGCCAGATGAGAACCGACCTGTGAGAGTGCGCACTCATTGCAACTTCATAGTGCTGCCCCACTGGAAGATCAGGCCCCCATCACAATGACCTGCTATTCCACTCCGTCACATTTGTCTGACACTGAGCCACCCACTCCTTGCCCTATCCTAATAATACCAAACGCCTGACTAGGAAGCAACAAGTATATATTTTTAAGTCATCGGTTTGACTTGACCAGCGTTTAAACTCATGGGTTCGAATCCCATGATCGACCAAAACGGGTGACGGACGCTCAACTCATTCGGCCAACCCGTCTGGTTTGAGAGAGTGCTGATGAGTGGGTGTGGGTGTGGGTGTGGGTGTGGGGGTGTGGGTGTGGGTGTGGGTGTGGGTGTGGGTGCGGGTGCGGGTGCGGGTGCGGGTGCGGGTGCGGGTGCGGGTGGGGTGCGGGTGTGGGTGTGGATGTGGGTGTGGGTGTGGGTGCGGGTGTGGGTGTGGGTGTGGGTGTGGGTGTGGGTGCGGGTGCGGGTGCGGGTGCGGGTGCGGGTGCGGGTGCGGGTGCGGTGCGGGTGCGGGTGCGGGTGCGGGGTGTGGGTGTGGGTGTTGGTGTGGGTGTGGGTGTGGGTGTGGGTGTGGGTGTGGGTATGGGTGTGGGTGTGGGTGTAGGAGGGTGCACACATAAGGCAGGCCATAGGACAGCCAGTTGCTCAGCAAATCCAAGCCAAACTCCAAAGCTACACTAATGAAAAGTGAGCTAACCGGCAAAGCGGTGGAGTTTGTAGCTAATTATGGAGCGCTTATCATCACATCTACCACCAAAAAGAGGGCGCGTCTGCCAGGGAACAAACGGGCCAGCTCTTTTGGTGGAGGCTGGTCCCCAGCCGCCTCACCCGTCTCAGTCCAGGGTGTAGTCACCTGCCAAGTGGCCTATTGTCTGCGATAATTAGGTGGCCATTAAGAAAGAGGGCAAAGGGCAAAGCGGGTTTGCGGAGCAGTCAGGTTAAGTGATTAGTGCGCTGTGCTGTAGAGATACATTGAGCCTGTCGATAATGGACGCTGCTCGCCTGAGGATGATGACCTACATAGGTCAAGGTCGCCACCTGGTGGCAGCTGGCAGGAAATCGGGGGGTACGGGGGGGAAGAAGTGACCAGAGGCTGTGTTTATGGTTGATGTGTTGGTTTGTTTGTTGTGCGGTTACGTCCTAGCAACATATCAGGTCATATAAGGACAACTATCGACTTGCGGTGATTTTATAGTGTTGTCCCACTGAGAGAATTGGTCCGCTAGCAGCATGACCCAGTATCACACTCAGTCACATTATCATCACGCTAAGTTAACCAGTCATTGGTCTATTCTATTCGTGCAGAGCACAATACTGACAAGGTAGTGACACAAATGACAGGTGTCAATTTTGTAAGTCATCGGCTTGACTCGGTTGGGATCCAAATGCCCCACTTCCAGTGGGTTGGTTGTTGGAGTTGTACATCCTGGCAACATGTAAGGTCATATCAGGACTGGTATCAACTTATGACAGTGCACACTCATGCCGACTTTAGAGTGCTGCCCCACTGGGAGACCAGGCTGCCAGCAACATGACCTGATATCCCACAGTTATATTATCCTGACACCTACCCACTCAGTCCTTGCCCTATGCTAATAATAATGCCTAGTGCCTGGCGAGGAAGCCACAAGCATCAATTTGTTACTCAGTGGTTTGAGTCAACCAGGGTTCGACCTCATGGGTTCGAATCGCACGATTGTGCAAAACGGCAGGCGGACGCTCAACTCATCCTGCCATCCCGGCTGGTTCCATCCATTAAAAAGTAAGGAATATACAGCCCGATTTGCACTGTTAAGTATTTCTGTGTGTTTCCCCCTTCAGCAGGTATGTGGTTAGGTGGTCCAATTATAGCTGTCATATACCAGAAATATATATGTGATGTATAAAACTTATGCGAGTATAAAGGCGCGTAAGGGAATATCCCCTACTGGCCACCCTGATTCTGTGTACTATGTTATGGGTGGCCCCTCCCCTGGGTGGGACAGCTGGCGCCACCCCCCAGTGCCGCGAATATTGTCACTCGCGCACTGGAATTTGCGGTATATATATATGTATAATAATTATTGTATAGGATGTCGCAACAGTGCATTATGGGTCATAAGACCAAGTTACCCCGCAGTAATGCGGGGTAACTGGAGTTTATTCAGTCAAGGAAATCGGAGAACCCAATCCAAGATTGGTTGGTTGTTGGAGTTTTACTTCCTGGCAACATCTATGGTCATAGCAAGACCGTTACCCACTGATAACAGTGTGCACTCATGGTGCCTTTATAGTGCTGCCCCACTGGGAAATCAGGCCACCAGAACCATGACCTGATATCCCCCTCACTCACATTATGCTGACACTCAGCGAATTCATCCTTGCCATATCCTATTAATGCTGAGCGCTTGGCTAGGAAGCAACAAGTATCAATTTTGTAAGTCATTGGTTTCACTCGACCCAGAATTGAACTCCCGATATCCCATACGGGAGGCCGGCACGCTACATATTAGGTCACCATGTCCACTCCCAACCCAAGTTTCAGTCGCTAAGCGAGCAATACACAACAAAATGAAACTAGTCACATGTGTGGGTGGTGAGTTTGGACAGGATCCCAGCTAGCTACAGATGCATGCAGGAACTGGTGGCCAGCGGTGACTGGCGAAATAGCAGGGAGGGTAACAACCAATCAGGAGTGAGCAGTCGAGCCAACCTGGAAATGGGATGGTGGGTCAACTCTGGTGGTGCTCTTATGGCTCCATGCCAAATCAGATGTGATTAAAAAATTGCTGTGAACAATGCATGGCTGCTATTATTCGCTCACTCGGAAATTAATTATGTCATTCAAAATTGTATATGGTTGTTAGTTTCTGAATGCCAGCGTATTGATGTACTATATCATCTCCCTTTTATCGAATTGTCATTTTAAGTTGGCCTTTCCTGCTCCAGCTCCAATGGTTCGCTATCCTCCATTTTCTTTTTAGAAAACTCCTTCTACACCCCTCATTTCCGGTTCCCACCGACGTGTCTAAATTGGATGCAACTCAATTTACATGTAAATAATTATAGTGGCTCTTTGCTTTCAGCCCCAGTCACAGCTTTCCGGATCAGACCCCGGACCACCCCGGACCATGAATCTGGCGTGGTCCGGGGTGATCTGGGTTCACCCATGGCAAATACCAGGCTCATCCTTGGCTGGTCCTTGGTGATCCATGGTAATCCTTGGCTGGTCCTTGGTGGTCCGGGATGGTCTGGGATGGTTCGCAGTCGGCCCCAGATGTTTTAAAATGTTTAAAACATCTGGGGCGATCCGAGGATTATTGCAATCCAGGGTTAATCTGGCTGTCCGTGGCTGTCCGGGGGATTGGTCCGTGGGTGATCCGGCATATGATCCTGGGCTAGTCCGGGTAGGTGTGACTGGGGCTTTAGCGATGGGTCCAGTGGTTCTAGCAACAAGAACAATGTGAGAGAAACGATAAGGTAAAGGGCCCTCCCTACCCAAGCAAACAACTCCCTTGATCAGGGTGAGAAGTAAGCCGGGGAGAAAAAAAAAGGGTATAGTATAGGAAAGAGAAATGAGGAGAGTAGAGTCAAAGGATTGTGTCTATTTGCTCTATGGTGACCAGCCGGCGAGCGAAATACACAGACAGAGTAAGAGTCGAAAGTGAAATGCTGGTGGGCTCCCCCTCCTGGAACTCTTTTCAGACACTATCAAGGAGGAGCAAGGCCAGCCGAGAGGAGATAGAGAGAGGTGTGGACGAAGTGCGGTCCGGATAGCAAGTGACCAGCTGTACTCTGTGCAGTCACTTTTATAGAGAATTCTACAATAACCAGAAGATGGCAATTATGAAGTTAGTTCAGTGAACTTACGACAGGTGTCAGTTCGGCGTTGCCATGGCTACAAAGCGATTGGGTTGGCTAGAATGCCAGAAAACCCCACTAGATGGTGGCAGGCGCCAATGTTCAAGGTTTAGTATACACGTTCTCCGATAGTCGGCAGCAAAGCAGGCGTCTTTAGTTACTGGTACACTCAAGGTTGACTGCGTTTGCACGTCCAATTACCCATGTTGCGGCAGCATCATTGACAATGTCAGATGGTGACTGATTTATTGCCTTAGAATCCAGTAAACATTAGGCCAATTTCGACTGGGAGGATGGTCAATATCTGTTACCAGTATATGAATGAATAAGTTGAGAGGGTTGCAATTCTAGGTTGCATGACGTGAGAAGTTGGGTGGATGATGGTGAATACACATACACCCTGATACAGGAAGATGGATTGTATCACATGCACCATATTACATAGGACAATTTCCATGCAACCTATCGACAGTGGAAACAAATATAAGGCAACCAAATTTGGTTATCAGGCGACATGCGGTTATAGTTGCAATGTGAGATTGAAGTATACGAGCCGGGAATAGGACTGGCAAAGGGGACTATCTCCATCTTCCACAATCTAAGCTGAATCTGTGCCCTGGCATGCCGGATCACGACTTCAGTCCTGATATTGAGGCACAAGCAGAACTAGGAATGCCCATATCTTAGATATATATCTATATGGATGAAGTCATCACCAGATGTTGTCAAGGTTGACTAGTAATACTGTGCACCTCCAGCTTACACGACGATCGACCATTACTCCCAATACTGCATCTAAATGCGGCCATACACTGGTGTGCCAGAACATATTCTGAAGAAACCTATTCATAGCATAGTAGTCCCGACAGGAGCCGCACCACCAAGCGGTGACGGCAGAGACTAAGTGTATGCGTCTGTTGTAGGGTTGGATGATGTGGGAGTGGCTGGAGGATGAGGGTGAGTGGGGATGATGATGATAGCAGGCCCGATCCATCATGACGTCAGGAGGTGAGGGGGGGGGATGTACCCAGTTATTACACTGCATTTATTCCAACAGATCTAGCCAAATCTGATTTGGGAAACCACGTGACTTTGTCCAGCATTAATAACCCGGCCTCCCTAACACTTTCTAGAAGGTCCTTTAGCAGCCTTCTCCATCAGATAATTCAGCGGAGGGAATATCTAGGAAGAAGCCTGTCAGACAGCGTTCTGGATCGCCAGAATAACCTGCGCTATAAACCACACCGTCCTTGAAGCCACCTCCTGCTGTCTGTGACGTCACATCCTGATTAACGATAATTTCCGCTCCTTGCTTCTCGTGTTGAGATCATTACTTCCGCAGCACTTGTCACTGGGATGGAGCTGCTAAGACAAGCGCTATAGAGAAAGGTGACGCATGGCTGAGTTGTGGAAATAACCACATGATTTGCAAGCTAATGTGCTAAATACATTGCTCAAATTGGTCTGGAGACTACTGCCAGCCTTCAATAAAACTTGTGTGAACGGCGTCTTTGTGCCCATATTGTTCCTTAAGCCCCAGTCACACTATGGCTTGCAACCACTTGCAACCACGCTGCAACCACTTTAGACTAAAGAATGCATAGTCACCGGTGACATCCATTTTGGTTGCAAAGAGGTTTTTAGTGCAGTGGCTGCAACCTCCGTGAACCATGGTGAAACCACTTTAGACTAAAGAATGCATAGTCACCGGTGACCTCTTCCGACCAATGCAATGGTTGTGACCACGCGGTGACCATTTTGATTGCAAAGAGGTTTTTAGTGCAGTGGCTGCAACCTCCTTGAACCATGGTGAAACCACTTTAGACTAAATAATGCAGAGTCACCGGTGAGCTCCTTGCGACCAACGCAATGGTTGTGACCATGCGGTGACCATTTTGATTGCAAAGAGGTTTTTAGTGCAGTGGCTGCAACCTCCTTGAACCATGGTGAAACCACTTTAGACTAAATAATGCATAGTCACCTGTGAGCTCCTTGCGACCAACACAATGGTTGTGACCATGCGGTGAGCATTTTGATTGCGAAGAGGTTTTTAGTGCAGTGGCTGCAACCTCCTTGAACCATGGTGAAACCACTTTAGACTAAATAATGCATAGTCACCAGTGAGCTCCTTGCAACCAATGCAATGGTTGTGACCACGCGGTGACCATTTTTATCGCAAAGATGTTTTTAGTGCAGTAGCTGCAACTTCCTTGCAACCATGTTGGTCGCAAGGAGGTCGGGGACCACTGATGACCACTTAGCAACCACTTTGCAACAACAGTAAAAGTTCTCTAACCGACCACATCCACAGATCGACCACTCCCCTATATCGATCGCTTTATTTGTGTCCCAACAATACCATTGTAATCATATTCTAACTCTCTAAACCGACCACCTCCCTAAATGGACCACTTAAAATTGGTCCCAAGGTAGGTCGGTCGATTTAGAGAGGTTTACTGTACAGTAAAACCTCTCTAACCGACCACCTCCACAGATCGACCACTCCCCTACATCGATCGCTTTATTTCGGTCCGAACAATACCATTGTAACCAGTAATCATATTCTAAATCTCTAAACCGACCATCTCCCTAAATGGACCACTTAAAATCGGTCCCAAGGTCGGTAGATTTAGAAACGTGTTACTGTACTTGCAACATATTTGCGATGCAGTGTAGCCTCTTTGTTCTCTGTGATCACCCTTTTCTGTGTTCGCAAAGTGGCAGCAAGCGGTCTCAATCAATAGTGCGATTGGTGTAATGCAGAATCTTGCTACTTTAGCGATGTATACAAAATATTTTTAAAAAATCCCCTGATGTTAGTTACCCGAACTGACTCATCTTCTTGGGTGACACTTCTTGCTGTCATTACTCTGTATGTGAGCAGTCAAAGAGGGAGAATATCGACCTACCTGACTGGAGATATGCAACACTGAAGGAGCACTTACCTGTAAAATGAAAATCAGAGTATAAAATTAGAAGCATTAGGGGGGATACACATGTGAAGTGCATTGATGTTCGATAATATAATTGAGTAATTATTAAGCGTGCACTATAGAGAACAATAAACTACTGAGGTAGTATTTCACATAGGCTTTGATGTACCTTAATACCTTGGAGTGCTTTGTGATTATGACAATGCTTCCCATCGTTAAAGCTGCATAGTCCGATGTTTTTGAGCTTGTTCCATAGTTTTAGATAAACATAGTTAGGTTGATTATTAAATTCTCCCTTACAATTAGTTATATGTACTGTGACAGGCCAGAACCCGGCTCTCACGCAGACACACCTGATGAACAAGGGACCAGAATGTACATTTCCGACGTTTATTCTACCCCCGCCCCCCGTGGCATCCACAGTCACGTGACTCGCCCCCTGACCAGCCCGTTCCCACGTCACCTCCATTGCGGTGGTATGCTAGCCACACGCAGTACAGGGCAGTGCACTCAGGGCACTGCAACGCGGCTAGGGCATAGAATAATTACAACAGTCAACAGTGCAGTCCCTGCAGCCACCACGTAGAGGTGGAGCTCATGTATGACCTACTCCAGTATATTTTATTATTAATGGCTAACTTTGGAGATATTGCAGTGAAAATATGCAAATTTAGTTTTGTCAGTAATGTCCATATTCTAACACCATAGGCTTCAGCAGAAATAGTTTTGTATTAAATTTACTTAGTGCTCCATTATAGGCAGCAAAGAAATGCTGAATAAATGCATCACTATCTACCATAAGTGGGTAGGATCACATCTAGGTTATTGGAATATTCAGCTTCAATACGAGGAATATACAGCTTTAATACGAGGACTATGCACCTTTAATACGATGAATATGCATCCATTACCGTTATCTGCCCAGCATGCTTATTCTGCTAAGTGAAATATGACATAAAATGCACGTCAAGAAAGGAAACAGCAAAGCGCATTGATATTCGAGTCTCAGTGTAATACTTGATAAACAGGTAAAAACAAAACTTGTTATTGCAAAGTTAGTGTTATTGCTGCTATGTGACTATATCTCTTTCTGTAACCAGTCTTCTGGTCACAGAAAGAGAGCGCTCCCTCGTCTCCGGTTCAAGGATACCATCAAGAGAAACCTGAAGCTGAGAGACATTAAGGCTGACTCATGGACATCACTCTCACAGCAGAGAGCTAAATGGAGAGCGGCAGTCAAGTAATGAAAGCAGTCTTTGTCGCATCACGACTGACAGCATGATGATGATGATGACTATATACTTGTCTCTAGTAACTAGATTATTGGAGGGCATTGTAAGTACAGGTGCATTACTCTATATAATGGCCAATACCACTTTGGAAACAACTTGGTTCTTATCCAAGTTAAGCAATGCCGGGCCTCACCAGTACTAGTACCATGACAACCTCTGATTTAGATAACAGATTCACCCTGTACTTCCAGTACACGGGTGAAAACCAACTATTAGAAAAACTAGTAAAAAGTGTTGACATGCTGGGAAAATGAACTGAGCTGGTAAATTCTAAATTTAAGAAGCAACATATATTCTTCACATACATCTTCATATTAGACCACTACTTCTGAATTGAAAAATATATATTAAAACATGTAGCTTAAGGAACTTTAAAAAATAAAACCAATGCCATTTCATCACCGCCATCTTGTCTTTTTGCATTCTCTCTCATTTCACCAACTCTCCATTGATATATGTAGCCATTTGATACTGGAGCAAGGGGCTCCACTTCCGGTTGCAGTTTTCGGCAGCTTTTACATAGGGTTTGTGTTCACCCCTGTACTGTAAGTATGGGGTGAATCTGTTATCTACTTATGACTATGAGATGTTGTACACATCCTGATACACACTTATATTTATAGTCAAATTAGTTGTGAATTTTATCCAATTGCAATATCCACTATGCAATTAGGCCCCTACCGTGACCAATGGTTCTAACGGGATGGAAAGATAACAATTTCCATTTGTGTCTGTTGCATGTCTTTTGGGTAATTTGTGGGTACATTAGTTGATTAAGCAGGATAAATTCCAATCATAGACGATTGATCTTCCTCCAAGAGGCTAAGTACTTATCTCTCATGGCCCACTTATTTGGAAGTGCAGAATTTATTAACTCATCAAGATCCCTAGTCGTTAAATGTGACTCGAGAAAATTGAGTGGCCATCATCTTTGTTTGTGTTTGCATTCTCTCACAGTTCCTCGACTCTATGCCAATATGCATAAACATTACGTGCTGAAACCGACATCTACACTGCTTGTTTATAGTTGATTCATACCGAAGCTGTTTTTGTTGTTTTACGTCCTAGCAACATCTAAGGTCATATCAGGAGGGGTACGGACTGATGACAGTGGGCTCTCATGGTGATTGTATAGTGCTGGCCCATGGGGAGACCAGTGTGCCGGCACCATGACCCAATATCACAGTCACATTATCTTAATACTGCACTAACGAGTCCTTGCCCTACCTCAGTAATGCCGAGCAACGGGGTAGGTAGCCATTTTATGTCATTAGCTTGACTCGGCTGGGTTTCGAACTGCTGACCTTCAGCACGGGAAGCATGCGCTCTACCGATTCGGCCACCGGGTCCGGTCCATACCGAAGCAGTTTTTGCTCGGGTTTAGACATGGTGGTCATTTATCCCGACTGTATTTGGTGGGTGTGTGTGTGGGGGGGGGTGAGTGTTTTATCTATACAGAGGCCTGACAGTTCCGGTTTGAATCTGTTTGAATCCGTGTGGTTTAAAGTACTAGAACTAAATAAAATAATAGCACTTGACACTCATAAGCCGTGTTCACACACGGGCGTTAAGTCGCCTCAACTAGTTTGCCTTGTCTAGTTTGGCTCACATTCGCCGTGTGGACACAACACTAAGGTGGATTAGGTCTGATTCGCCTCAACTAGTTCACTTCATGTAAACCGCGTCGTGAGGTAGCTTATATGAACTGAACTAGCTTAAGTTGGCCCACCTTGCTGTGTGGACAGTAGCGGTTTACTTGAGGTGGATTAAGCACGTCACACGATATAATATAATTTGGTCTATGAACCGGCTAGAGGTGCACAGATATTTTGTTCATCATTTATTTTTAGGTTTTCACTGCACAGCAGAAGTTTTGACAGTTCCAAATGAATACATTTCAGTCCATACATATCTAGGTCGAACCCACACTCTCTCATGGCGACGTTGACTAACCGAAACTGGCGCTGCTTAGTATGGACTTGCTCATGTGCATATATCGATTTCCACCTTAATCCGCTCCGTGTGTGGACACGACACTAGTTTGCTTCATCTAATTCGCTTCATCTAAGTCGGCCTAAAGTTCTGGGTGTGAACACAGCTATAGACAATCATGCTTATTTTCCGATTCTATAATTAAACCGGAAATAACTTTGTCCATCAGTCTTCATCACAGTGGTCGCGAATCTCTACTATTTGCTTGTCAATGCCCATACACTGCCATTCATAGCCTCGTTTTCAAATCAAACACACGCATAGCGTCCCGTATGATGGCACATTTCACAGAGTGTCTTATTGCAGTCAGTTATACTTATAGTCATATACGAAGCGAGTCACAAAGCAAACAAAACCCACACTCCGCTCATCACAATTCGCACCTAACCATCATCTAACCATATGTCATGTCATTTGCGCAACTCACTTTAAAATTTATAGCATTATCAATAACTTATTGAATCGCTTAAATAATACCCGGATGTGAAACTTTCTGTCGGCCATCATTCCCTGGCGCTGATTATAGAACGCCGGAATAGGCAACACAAGCCAATTGTGCCAGTCCAGAAATGACCCCCGACCAACACCCTCCCACCCACCCGTCCACCTACCCCCTCCCACCCCCCAACGATTACAACACTACAGCAAGGTGGCCATCATACATAAGCCACCCATCAACGAGCCAAGTCAGCGATCACAACACTTCATCCACCACTCCCGGGAGTCCCTCCTATGCGCAGTTTATCATCACTGGTACTACGGAAAAGGAGCCCTCCGGGAACAGGCTAATACACTGGCTGGTTTCCGGTTGCAACGCCTTTCTCGGAGTGCGGGGTAGAGGTAGGCGGCGGCGAGTCCGGCGGATAGCCTATCGTCCGGTGTAATTAGGCAGCTATTTCGAAGGGCAAAGGGCAGCATGGTCTGTGGACCGACCGGGTTAAGTGATAAGGGGAGGGTTCGCCTAGGCGCTGTGGGTACCTATAAGGGATAATGGTGGAGTGTGGCAGGAAGGGTGAATTGGGGTGAAAGGGTCAGTGGCCAGTGGCTACATGAAGGTGGGCGGTCGATGCGTTTATTACTAGATATTACAGGAAAGGGCCGGCCACATATACTTTAGTGAACGTACTTGAACGTAGATAGAATAACATGGGTGAAATGTGGGTGAAACGCATTGTCACTAGATTGAAATATTTTAAGGTATTGCAGGTTTTGGTTGATGACCCACCTAATGGTATGGATAAATATGTTATGGTACGGATCCCGGCACATCCAACTACATTCAACTATGTTCAACTACGCTAACCTCCACTACGTTCAACTTTGTCCAATAACGGCTATGTGACCACTGCAGAACAGCCAAGGTTTTATGTGGGTCAAAGTATGCTAGGGTAGAGTATGCTAGAGTTCACTAAGAAGTATGCTAGAGTACACAACATTAAATTGGAGTACATTATCATCACGGAGGCCACGTTTGCCTCAAACTTAGTGCTCTTTTGAACACGTCCAAAGCTTAAAGGCCCTGTCACACTACGTCGTAACGATGTTAGCGTAGAGAGAATGTGAAAAATGTTGAACTTCTTGGCGTAGTATGCAAATTTGGGCACAAGTTGAACGTGGATGCAGCGTAGTTGACGAGAGCATGACGTTGGTGAAGCGTAGTGATAGCGTCATTCAACGAGAGAGGACAACATAATTACGCTGACTGAATGTTATGTACGTTATTCCATCGCCAGAACTAAGTTGCATTACTTTATGTGATGTTACATACGTCATGACACGGTGGTGAAACACTGAACGTACGTTTGGCGTACGTTCTCCTGACATTCCGACTATGCCGTGTGGACGTTTCTACTGGCTTTAATGTGGGTCAACGTAGTGCAACATAGTGCAACATAGTGCAACGTAGTGAGCAGTGTTTGACAAATGCTCGTCTAACATCATTGATGTTCGCTGAACATGTACAGAACCTACGGCGAACGTAAACCCTTACATTGGAGTTATGTCAACAGTTTTGAACAGGTTCAAAACCTTGACGCGTGCCGACGTAACACGACATAACGTGACATAGCTCGACGTCAGTTTAACATCATTCTGACGTCATCATAACATAACCCAACATACGTCAAACGTAATGATGAAATGTGAGCACGTCAGGCTTACGTTGGCTTGTTACGTCATAGTGTGACAGGGGTATAAATCGGAACTCACGGCCCACAGAAGTTATTATGGATGCCGGTACGTTGCACTACGTTGCACTACGTTGCACTACGTTGCACTACGTTGCACTACGTTGCACTACGTTGCACTACGTTGCACTACGTTGCACTACGTTGCACTACGTTGCACTACGTTGAACTACGTTGAACTACGTTGCACTACGTTGCACTACCTTGTACTACGTTGCACTACGTTGCACTACGTTGCACTACGCTGCACTACATTGAACTACGTTGAAATACGTTTAAAAACGTTGAAACTACGTTAGCCTCCACTACGTTCCGCTACGTCCACTAAAGTAAGTGTGACCGGTCCTGAAGAGTGAACATCGAAGGAAGGACACTGGTGGCAGAGTGCATTGTGAGCGGCGCATAGGGACACATGCAAGGTTGTGGAGAGAGCTTAAAGGTTTGTGATATATGTATCCATTGGCTTCACTCGACATGTGATTCGAACTCCCGACCTTCCGCACTGGAGGCGGGCACTCTACCGATTCGGCCACCGCGTCTGGTGTCTAAAAAAAAAGATTGTTGTTGTTGTTGTTTTATGTCCTAGAAACATCTAAGGTCATATCAGGACGGGGCAAACAAATAAAAAATAAAATGATGAAAGTGACTAATTATATTACCATAAACCAAGTCGCAGATAAATGAGTAGTGGAAATACACGCAACAGTTGGACAGGTACCGACTTGTGACAGGGCATACTCACAGCAACCTTATACACCTATTTCATATGACATCAGCATAGGTATCTAGGTCAGTGCGCGCACAGCTTGGCTGCAGGAGGACACACTGTCACACTGCAAACTCAATCGCTATGAGCAATCTTCATACAGAAAAAGTGAAATATCTCTAAAACCACACAACCTAGAAACAAAGCGATTGGAACACATATAGAAAAGATATTCAATGAACAGATTATATTAAATTTATAAGGTTAGGATTCTGCATTTCTATTAATTTTGAATAAAATAGGCGTTTTGAATTGCAAGTACACGCAAACTCAATGCATTGTCAATGGCTGTGAGCAATCCTCATACAGAACTTTCTAGCCTTCAGGCATTTCCGCGTCCGTGTCAAGACTACCTATTCCCGCCTACACTCACAGGAACTAGGAGTACCTCAAGGCAGCATACTGGCCGTGACCCTTTTCGGGGTCAAGGTCAATGGTATTGCTGCTGCTGTAAAGCAGGGGGTCTCCTGTAGTCTTTTCGTGGACGACTTTGTTTTATATTACAGCGGTGCTAACATGAATGTCATAGAGAGACAGCTACAACCAAGCATAAATGGGATCCATCGATGGTCAGTTCTGAACGGTTTCAAATTTTCCAAGACCAAAACAGTCTGCATGCACTTCTGCCTGCTGCGTAGAATACATGCGGAACCGGAGCTGACCCTGGATGGGGATCCCATTAAAGTCGTTGAGAAAACCAAATTTCTGGGCCTCATTCTCGACGCAAAACTGTCTTTTGTGCCACATATAAAGTACCTGAAAACAAGATGCCTGAAAGCGCTGGATATTCTGAGGGTGCTGTCCAGCTCAGAGTGGGGAGCGGACAGAGATGTTCTGCTCTCCGTGTACAGAACCTTGGTTCGTTCACGAGTGGATTACGGCAGCATAGTATATGGTTCCGCAAGGAAATCATATATTGGGCTGCTAGACACGATCCACCACCAGGGACTGCGCTTGGCCCTTGGGGCCTTCCACACCTCACCAGTTCAGAGCCTTTATGTCGAAGCCAATGAACCATCACTTAATAACAGGAGAATCAAACTGGCCATGCAATATGTAGTCAAGATAAAAACTAATGCATTGAATCCTGCACACAATTGTCTATTCGAGCAACATGACGAATCCAGGTATGAAGCCAGGCCAAATTACATCCGGCCACTGAGGCTCCGAATGAAACCTCATTTGGAGGCCTTAGGCGTGGATTTGGATGTGTTGGAGGATGCCAAAGTCCCAGAACATCCCCCATGGTCGTTGAGAAAGCCATCGGTTATCCTCCGACTCACGGAGCTGAGGAAATCTGGGACACATCCACTCGAGTACAAAGGACTGCATGCAGAGATTCAAGGCCAGTTTGCAGACCACCTCTCCATATACACTGATGGTTCGAAAGACCAAAGCCGGGTAGCTGCTGCAGCAGTCTGCCGATGGGAAAAATTTGGTGTACGTTTGCCCGATCAGAGCTCGATTTTCACTGCAGAGGCCCGAGCACTCCTTCTCGCTTTGGAGTGTATCGAGGTATCCAACCACACTAACTATGTTATATACAGTGATTCCTTCTCTTGCCTCCTGGCTGTTGCTGGACTGAAAACGAATCACCCTATTCTAGCAACGGTCATTTATAAAATGAACCAACTGACAACAGATGGGTATGATATCCACCTGTGCTGGGTGCCTGGCCATGCTGGCATACAAGGAAACGAACGAGCTGATCGGGCTGCGAAGAAGGCCCTGAACTGTGATCTTGAACCGTGTCTGATCCCTCACTCTGATCTGAAACCACTAATAGCCACCCACATAAAATCCAAATGGCAACATGAGTGGGATGAAAACATCAATAAACTTAAAGAAATTGAACCATCTGTGGGAAAGCCACCACAGACTCATGCGGGAGGTCGGCGGGACCAAGTGCTCCTTAGTCGCTGCCGTGTTGGCCACTCGTGGCTTACACATGCTTTTCTGCTCAAGGGGGAACCTCCCCCTGAATGTATTGGGTGTCAGTCCCCACTGACACTCAAACACATTTTACTAAGTTGCGTTGATTTGTTGGCCCTGCGCCAACGGTTCTACACTGCAGGCAGTATGCATGACCTTTTTACTAAGGTAAAACAGGAAAACATTTTAGCCTTTTTGAGGGCAGCTGGACTGTACCACCTTATATAGTTTACTAAATGGATTCTATTAATTATTAATGAAACTTTTCTTTTTCTATGGGAATTTGTTTCCCTAGACCACAGATATATGATTGTGAGCTTTCTAATTTAATTAGTGCCTATTGGCACATAATTGATTGTCTGCTTTTACATGTAAAAGCGATGGTTTGAACAAAAAAACAAACATTTCTGGCCTATGCTGCCGACACGGCGTAAAGCAACCACCAATCAATCAATCAATCATACAGAAAAAGTGAAATATATCTAAAACCACACCACCTAGAAACAAACCGCTTGGAACACATATAGAGAACATATTCAACGAACAGATTATAATAGATGTATAAGGTTTGGGTTCTGCATTTCTATTAATTTTGAATAAAATAGACGTTTTGTACTGCCCATACCGGCAAACTCAATGGCACTGTGCACTCGTTCTGCAGCCAAGGTGCGCGGGCATACACAATGGTTATACACATTGAAAGGGGTCTATAGTGCTACCCCACTTAGCGACCAGGCTGTCAGCACCATGAACCATGATCCCACACAGTCACATTGTCCATGTTGATTTCAACATGGGTAATTTAACCCGCAAGTAAAAGTACATACTTAATATGGAGGCGACTACTGGCGCCATCTATAAAGTCTTTCTGATTAATAATGCTCTGACTGTGGCGCCATCTGCTGTAAATTGGCATAACGAGATGCGACCCAGTTTCATTATAGACACTTCGACCAGAGCATTTCGATCGACAGGACGTGTTCTCTCCTTTGGATTTAAAAGATTCAACAAAGATGCTGGTTGGGAACAACATACGATTCAAGGATCGAGAGAGAAGGCTCTGGAACAACAAGCTGTAAGTCCTAATACCAAATATGAAAGGCAGCAACAGGTCAGTCGATGTATACGATGAATCTACGGAAAAAATATTGCTTGTGTTGGTCGGACAGAGGATCGGCGCGACATACGGAGGGTTGACAACCACAGCAACGCACGGATATGAGACAAGTCATGAGACAAGTCAATACGGACGTCGTTTTGACCGTGGCCTGGCTACGCTGCAGAAACGGATGGATGTTATTAATGACGGGATCAATCTTTGGATCGGTCAGGTTCAGAGGAATGCCGAGTGTCGAGGCTTGAGCTCTACTACGCCGTGGAAAAGGGCCTGTGACGTCACGCCATGTGCAGGCGGCCATGACAGCATGCTCGGTGTTTCATGGACGAGATCGAACCGAGTGAGCCCCGGAGATACTACAACACGTTCAAAATACGGATGCAACATGGACGCTATGGACGTCGGATTCGTCTGGCCTGGCTACCTTGTAAAAATGGTTGAAGCTATCAAGGTCGGGATCGATGTTCGGGTCGATCGGAGTCATGAGGCGGAGGGTCACATCATGCCATGTGAGGCGGCCATGACACCATGTTCATCTACCATGACAAAGATCGCCAGCTGCTCTGGATACCCACTGTGTTTATCAGAGTTTGTTAACACCACAGCAAAGATAGATAGTCGTAGCCAGTAAACAAATGCTGCTCATTCGAGGGTATGATCATCTCCCACCCTCCCCAAGACTACTATGCTGTCCTAATAACACTATCAACTGACTCTCACAATACATAGCTAGTCGTAGCCAGTAAACCAATGCCACTCATACAAAGGTACGTTGTGACCATCAGCCAGACAGGTTTCACATGGCCTACACAATACTCTGGCTCACTACCTCATAACACCGATCCTTGGACTCTCTCCTAGACCTCAGCACGTTATGCCCTGTCATAATGACATTGCCAAGAGAGCTCTACCCATCGCCAGACACTTTCAAGCCCCTACCATTAATAGCTTGGGCACGGCTTGTCCTACTCTTAATTAACACCAGTAGCCATACCCACAAAAACAAATGTCAACCATACAAGGGTACATTATGGACATTGCTACACAGGCTTCACATCGCCGATTACAACCATAACACTGGTTGCTCATACCTATATGTGCTCGGGTTGTCCTACTCTCATTTAACACCAGTAGCCATACCCATAAATATCATTGAGGAGTTTTTAACTCAAAGCATGCATCATAGCATCACCGGAGGACCTCGCCGAAGGTCGGGTGGTTTCATATGTTGCAGGGTGTATGGGCACAACTACTAACCGCCATCACCCACAACCACATATTATAACCTGGGATTCGACTGCATTATTTTTGCCTCTCTTCCCAGGTTATCCACAATACCACACCAGTGCCTCCGACACCCCATAGCCGGCCTCCCGGCTGTACATGGACAATAAGGTACTGCGCAGCAATCTGTTCACGACATCCGGTGACCTTCATGGTCACTCAGGTCGCGCGAGGATCTGAGGCTAACACTCCTGGGCATCAATGTCCGTGTCGTCATCCAAGACACCTTTCAACTCATCGTCTCCTAGAGACATCGCATTCTAGCAATTCTGGTTGCCTTCTGCGCAGCACCTGCGTGGGGGCGATTACATGTCCGGGACACCACCTTGGCACGACGGCCGGTCTCCTTGACTCATGTGGCTACCACTCACATGTTCGTGGATTAATTTCAATCATGACATTGCCCTGTCCGTGGCGGGCCTCCCAGCACTCGGTGCTTTCGATCATAAGACTAGCCATGTCCATGGCGGGCCACGTAGCACCCGGTGCTTTCAATCTTAAGAATAGCCCTGTCCCTGGTGGGCCACTTAGCACCTGGTGCTTTCAATCATAAGACTAGCCCTGTCCGTGGTGGGCCACTTAGCACCCGATGCTTAACGCTATACACTATGCGTTCAACTCTCCATAGTTCTGCCTACAAGGGTCATCGAGGCAGGACGTAAGACAATGGTCACTGGACCTCTGCTGATGTCTCAACATACAACATCCAGTCTCAGCTTCCAGGCACTTGAGCTATATTTCTGGCTACGTGCCTGAAATCCTCGAAATCTTAATAAATCAAACATCTCATGACTTAAATGTAACAACGAAATAGTAAGAATAAATGCCACTTTATACTGTACTTGTCTTGCGTTGGTTGAATTGTCCATGTTGATTTCAACATGGGTAATTTAACCCGCAAGTAAAAGTACATACTTAATATGGAGGCGACTACTGGCGCCATCTATAAAGTCTTTCTGATTAATAATGCTCTGACTGTGGCGCCATCTGCTGTAAATTGGCATAACGAGATGCGACCCAGTTTCATTATAGACACTTCGACCAGAGCATTTTGATCGACAGGACGTGTTCTCTCCTTTGGATTTGCCGTCCCTCCCACCCAAACTACAAGTGACATTCATAGGGCTACGTGCCTGAAATCCTCGAAATCTTAATAAATCAAACATCTCCTGGCTTAAATGTAACAACGAAATAGTAAGAATAAATGCCACTTTATACTGTACTTGTCTTGCGTTGGTTGAATTATCATTATACTATGCTAACAAGTCCTTGTCATATCCTATTAATACTGACCGCCCAGCTCGGTAGCAACAAGTATCAATTTGATAAGTCTTCCTTTAACTCTACTTGAACTCTGAAACTTTCGAACAGGAAGACTGTGCTCCCTTGATTCGGCCACTGCATCCATGTAATGTGGTGCTAGCTAAATGTGGAGCATGTTCTGAGTCAAAGGTAGGACGAACCTGCCCTCTGACTGGTAGTGGAAGGAGCTATTTTTGTTGATAGTAGTTTGCTGTGCATGCTCTCTGAAATAGGTCTATATGGTGATTGACCTGAAAGCACAACAAATTGTATTTGAACCACTGAATATCGCCCACCTCTTTTCCCAAAGCCCTGAATATCGGCCAACACTTATCCCAAGGCCTTGAATATCACCCACCTCATTCCTCAAAGTCCTGAATATTGCCCACCTCTTTTCCCATAACCTCGAATATCACCCACCTCTTTTCCGAAAGCACTGAATATCGCCCACCTTTTTCCCAAAGTCCTGAATATTGCCCATCTCTTTTCCCAAAGCCTGGAATATCGTCCACCTCTTTTTCTGAACCACTGAACATCGCCCACCTGTTTTCCCAAAGCCCTGACTATCGCCCACTTTTTTCCCAAAGTCCTGAATATCGCCCAGCTCTTTTCCCAAAGCACTGAAATATCGCCCACCTCTTTTCTCAAAGTCCTGAATATCACCCGACTCTTTTCCTAAAGCCCTGAAATATCGCTAACCTCCTTCCTCAAAGCCCTGAATATCGCCCACGTCTTTTCGCATAACCCTGAATATCACCCGCCTCTTTCCCAAAGCCCGCAATATCGCCCACCACTTTTTCTGAAGCACTGAATATCGCCCACCTCTTTTCCCAAAGCCCTGAATATCGGCCAACACGTTTCCCAAGGCCCTGACTATCGCTGAGCTCTTTTCTCAAAACTTGAATATCGCCCACCTCTTTTCCCAAAGCCCTGAATATCGCCCACATCTTTTTCTGAACAACTGAATATCGCCCACCTCTTTTCCCAAAGCCCTGAACATCGCCACCTCTTTTCCCAAAGCCCTGAATATCGCCCACCTCTTTTTCCAAAACCCGGAATATCGCCCATCTCTTTTCCCAAAGCCCTGAATATCGCCCACCTCTTTTCCCAAAGCCCTGAATATCGCCCACCTCTCATAATTGATTGTCTGCTTTTACATGTAAAAGCGATGGTTTGAACAAAAAACAAACATTTCTCGCCGTGAATATGGCCTATGCTGCCAACACAGCATAAAGCAACCACCAATCAATCAATCAACCTCTTTTCCCAAAGCCTGGAATATCGCCCACCTCTTTTCACAAAGTCCTGAATATTGCACAGCCATTTTCCCAGCGCCCTGAATGACACCCACCTCATTCCCCAAAGCCCTGAAATATCGGCCCCCCCTCTTTTCCTAAAGCCCTGAATATCTCCCAACACTTTTCCCAAAGCCCTGCATATCCACCGCATCTCTTGTTAAATTCCTACATAACGCAATTATCTTTCTCAATCGATCCATAATAAAATCTAATATCTAACATATTTCATTCGCATAACTTGAGGTCGAGATCTACTTTTTTTCTACCACTTGACATCTGAGATTATCCCCAGTGGAACTCTCCAAAAATGAAAGACCCTTGAGGCTGGAATGATGTCTGCAAAGGGGATTGAGAGTTGTTCCTTCGAATGAATCAATTAGGTCCATTGGCTACATAAAGGAGGCCGAATTGGTGCTTATTCAATTACAACATTTCCTGCTCAATCCAACCCATGCCACACATGTCAGTTATACGCCCCCACATCCATCCACCACCCATAATGTCCACCCACCCAACAATGCTCGCTTCTTTGGGCAGTGTTCTTCGTACCACATGACTTTATGTTGCATTTCCTTTTCACTAATTATTCTAATTTGGTTCTGTTGTAACTAAGAATGTCGTTTGAAATCATTCACGGAAGCCAAACTTTTGGTTGTTGTTGCTTGCTCTGTTGGGGGCAAATAATTCACTTCACATGGTAGAGGTGTTTGTTTGGTTAATTGTTGGCGTTTTACATCCTGGCAACATCTAAGGTCATATCCGGGTGGGTACAGGCTTGTGACAGTGCACACTCATGGTGACTATACCTGATATCTCACTCAGTCACATTTTCTTGACACTGAGCCAACCAGTCCTTGCCTTATCTGAATGCCGAGCACCTGGCTATTATTAATTCTAATGTCAAGTATTAATTCTTAAGTCATTGGTATGACTCAACCAGAGCCCGAACCCATGGATTCGAATCCCACGATCTACCAGCACGGGAGAGGGGGCCACCATCCCCTCTGGTCTGGGTGGGGGTTGGTGGTGGAAAATCATGCATAGAAACTCCATATTGGTGAAACATGTCACATGTTTCCATGGTTGTGTGCAGAGGTGGGATGCACTCAAGCGTGAACATTGATAATGGTCTTCCTCCCCAGGAGGCGCTGCAGTGTTAGCCATAGTGGCCACCAGGGGGCAGGCACGGCATGTTGTCATGGACGCAGCCAGGGTGAGAACAGAGTGCGGTTGGTGTTACTAGAGACTGCAGAGGCTGCCCTGATTAAATATACCATCAGTTTGTTTGTTTTTTGTTTGATTTCTTGGTTGAGGTTTTATATCCTAGCAATATCCATAGTCATATCTGTTGAAGATACAACATGCATATTGTCTTTGTACTTCAACACTCCTTCTCACGATGTATGTCGTCTTAGTCAAATACTAAGTTCATAACTGCGTGTCCATCTATATGATATCCTTTTAGCAAATAGCATTATGAAGACACAAGTAGTGATGTATCTTGTGACAGGAATAAGAAGCTTTTACTAACTCGATATTTAGCAGGACACATAGACTATCAGTGTAACAAGCTTGCACTAGCTCAATATTTAGCCGGATGGGTAGCCTATCAGTGTGACAAGCTTGTACTAGCTCGATATTTAGCAGGATGGGTAGACTATCAGTGTAACAAGCTTGTACTAGCTCAATATTTAGCAGGACGGGTAGACTATCAAGGAAACAAGCTTGTACTAGCTCGATATTTAGCAGGCCGGGTAGACTATCAGTGTAACAAGCTTTTACTAGCTCGATATGTAGCAGGAAGGGTAGACTATCAACATAACAAGCTTTTACTAGCTCGATATTTAGCAGGACTGGTAGACTATCAGTGTAACAAGCTTGTACTAGTTAAATAGTTAGCAGGGCAGGTAGACTGTCAGTGTAACAAGCTTGTACTAGCTCAATATTTAGCAGGATGGGTAGACTATCAGTGTAACAAGCTTGCAGTAGCTCGATATTTAGCAGTTTAAGAAGGTTGTACTAGCTTGATATTTAGCAGGACATGTAGATTATCAGTGTAACAAGCTTGTACTAGCTCGATATTTAGCAGGACTGCTAGACTATCAGCGTGACAAGCTTGTACTAATTCAATATTTAGCAGGGCAGGTAGACTGTCAGTGTAACAAGCTTGTACTAGCTCAATATGTAGCAGGGCAGGTAGACTATCAGTGTGCCAAGCTTTTACTAGCTCCATATTTAGCAGGACGGGTAGACTATCAGTGTAACAAGCTTTTACTAGCTCGGTATTTAGCAGGACGGGTAGCCTATCAGTGAAACAAGCTTGTACTAGCTCGGTATTTAGCAGGACGGGTAGACTGTCAGTGTAAGAAGGTTTTACTAGCTCGATATTTAGCAGCCGCATAGACTATCAGTGTAACAAGCGTTTAGTAGCTCAATATTTAGCAGGGCGGGTAGACTGTCAGTGTAACAAGCTTTTACTAGCTCCATATTTAGCAAGGCGGGTAGATTATCAGTGAAGCAAGCTTGTACTAGCTCCATATTTAGAAGGATGCATAGACTATCAGTGTAACAAGCTTTAACTAGCTCAATATTTAGCAGGAAAGGTAGACTATCACTGTAACAAGCTTTCACTAGCTCAAAATTTAGCAGGACGGGTAGACTATCGCTGTAACAAGCTTTCACTAGCTCGATATTTAGCAGGACGGGTAGACTATCGTTGCAACCAGCTTTCACTAGCTCGATATTTAGCAGGAGGGGTAGACTATCAGTGTAACAAGCTTTCACTAGCTCAATATTTAGCAGGTCGGGTAAACTCTCAGTATAACAAGCTTTCACTAGCTCGATATTTAGCAGGTCGGGTAGAGTATCTGTGTAACAAGCTTTTACTAGCTAGATATTTAGCAGGCCGGGGAGACTATCAGTGTCACAAGCTTTTAGTAGCTCGATATTTAGCAGGACGGGTAGACTATCAGTATAACAAGCTTTCACTAGCTCGATATTTAGTAGGTCGGGTAGACTCTCAGTATAACAAGCTTTAACTCGCTTGATATTTAGCGGGGCAGGTAGACTATCAGTGTAACAAGCTTTTCCTAGCTCAATATTTAGCAGGGCAGTTTGACTATCAGTGTAACAAGCTTGTACTAGCTCGATATTTAGCAGGACGGGTAGACTATCAGGGTAACAAGCTTTTCCTAGCTCGATATTTAGCAGGGCAGGTAGACTATCAGTGTAACAAGCTTTCACTAGCTCGATATTTAGCAGGACGGGTAGACTATCAGTGTAACAAGCTTTTCCTAGCTCGATATTTAGCAGGACGGGTAGACTATCAGTGTAACAAGCTTTCACTAGCTCGATATTTAGCAGGACAGGTAGACTATCAGTGTAACAAGCTTTTACTAACTAGATATTTAGCAGGCCAGGTAGATCATTAATGTAACAGGCTTTTAGTAGTTCAATATTTAGCAGGGCAGGTAGACTGTCAGTGTAACAAGCTTGTACTAACTCGATATTTAGCAGGATGGGTAGACTATCAATGTTACATCGGGTATTTGAGTGTTCTTATCAACTGTGCTCATAAAGGAAATCGGTCCGTATGGATTATGACCACTACTACTCAGAAGCGAAAACAAGTGCATGAACTTAACACCGCTATGAGCAGAATAAACCAACCATCACTAAACAAAGGCTATAGATTATTGGTTTTGTGGTTTGTTGGGGATTGAAATACTGGCAATATCTGAAATCATATCATGATGCGTAGGCCTACAAACTTCTGACAGTGCACACTCATGGTCGCTATATAGGTCTCTCCCATGAGGAGACTAGACCACCAGCACCATGAGCTGATTTCCCCATCGGTCGCATTATCCTAATACTGAGCTAACCAGTCCTTGTCCTATCTTAGTGATGCCAAGTGCCAGGTAGGGATAAGTGTACATTTTGTAAGTAGGTGGTTTGTCTCGGCCGGGTTTTTGAAAGCCGATCTTCTGCACTGGATGCCTGCACTCTATCGATTCGACCAACAAATCCTGTGACCAGCCAGATATAACAATGGTATGAGACCAGACGGGATGGCCGATTGAGTTGAGCGTCCATCTCCTGTTTTGGGAGATCACTGGATCCGAACCCATGGATTTGTGGGTTCAACCCTGCTCGAGTCAAAGCCATGACTTAAAAATTGATACTTGTCGCCTCCTAGCCAGACATTCGGCATTATTAGTAAATGGCAAAGACTGGTTGGCTCAGTGTCAGGATAATGTGAGATATCAGGTCATGGTGCTGGTGGCCTGATTTCCCTGTGGGGCATCACTATAAAGTCACCATGAGTGTGCACTGTCACAAGCCGGTACCCATCCTGATATGACCTCAGATTTGCTAGGACGCACAACAACAACAAACAAACAAAACAATGGGTATACAATATTCAATACAATCACTGAGGCCGCAAATGTAAGCACATTAGATGTGGCTGTGTATATGATATCGCCGTGCAATCGAACGAACACCCCCCCCCCCACCGAAGCAACAACACATTGTATGCTTTCAGAATGAATTCCACTCATGACTGCATAAGTGCACAATAACTTTGCCCACTATGGCCTACTTGTGAAAAGCTCTATACAAAACAAAGGCTAAGAATGGAGACTTGGAGGAAGCAGGCTTAATGTTGTCTCTAATTATTTGAATATTAATTTCTGGGTGGGTAGTCATTTCATGACAAACTTGGCATATTATGCCACAGTGCTATTTATAAACTTGACTTTGTTTGCTCGAACAACTCCTCAGGTGCGCGTTAATGACGTCATTCATGGGAGAATTCACCTCCTCGAGTCATGTTGTGACGTACAGATTGCTGAGTCATTTTATGATCCATCATCTTTATTATCTCTAGACACACTGATATCCATGTAATGTCCTCTCTTATAGTTACTGTTGATGTTGATGGTAAACTATCAAATTGGTTACACACCTTGATAGTTACCTATTCTTAGGTTGTAGAGATGCAGTTGTTGTTTTACATCCTAGCAACAGCGACGGTCATTTGACGATGGGTACCGACTTGGAACCGTGTGCACTCATGGTGACTTTATAGTGCTGCCTCACTAACAGAACAGGTCGTCGGTACCATGATCCAATATCCTAAACGTTCATATTATCCTGATACTGTGCTACCTAATCCTTGTCCTATCCTATGAATGCCGAGCACCCGACGAGGTAGCGACAATTATATATTTTATAAGTCATTATTTTGACTCAGCTGGGATTCAAACGCCGAATCTTCCGCACGGGAAGACTGCGCTCTACAAATTCAGCACAGCGTCCGGTCCAAATTGTTCACACTTGAAATGTCCCAAGCTTACTTAACAATATGACCCCACACAAAAAAACAATATAGATTGCTTAGCCGGTTTAAGTGAAATTGGCAAGTCAGACTCTAAAGTGCCTGTCACACCTTACTGGATTGAGCACCGGACACAACCGGACAAAGAATTTTCTAGTCTGGTGGTGTTCGGTATCAAAATGTACTGAAATGTGTCGAAACATTGCGCTATCGGGTCAAAGCTTGCCAGACGAAATCAACACTAAACGGACAAGGAACATATATTAACGAATAGACACCGGACAAAAACCCGACGATAACCGGACGACACCAGATAACAACTGAATGTCAAACGGATGGACCAAACATCAACCGGACACATACCGGACTGTTCACGTATGCGCCGAAAACATATAAAAAACTGACGGACCGAATTCCCGCAACACCGTCGATGGACTATTCAGGAAGCAAACAGGAGATGTAATGGATGGGTACTGGACATGAACCAGACAAAACGGACTAAACGGACTTAAATCAGACACCAACCGTACATGTCAGTCCAGTGGTATCTGGTACAAGTTTTGTGGGCGTTCAAAACTTGCCACCATACAAGCCGGACACCACCGGTCAGAGAACGGAAACACCGGATGCCTACCATATATAAACGGGACATTGACATATTTCACTGGACAGTCACCGGTTTCTATCAAGTTCCCCAATCCGGTAAGGTGTGACTGAGCCTATATACAAATGTTATGGAGGTGTTTCAGTAAAGTCAGCAATGAAATCTACATGCAAGACTACTTAAAGAAACACGCCCCGCGATTCATCATCGCGAAGTGTATGGCGGAGTAATTGAGAAGGACAATACATAAATACATTTATACCGACTAAGGGCATGTTTAAAACGAGGCTATTAGCTAAAGGTGGGTGTTATGTGTGCGCGTGGGTGTGATAATTTAGGAGCTGCATTTAAGTTTGTTTGTTGTTGTTTTATGTCCTAACAACGTCCAAGGTAATATCAGGACTGGTACCGACTTGTGACAGTGCACACTCATGGTGACTTTATAGTGCTGCCCAACTGGGAAATCAGACCACCGCTATCATGACCAGATATCCCACTCAGTCACATTATCCTGACACTGAGCCAACCAGTCCTTGCACTCTCCTAATAAAGCTGAGCGCCAGGCTCGGAAGCGACAATTATCAAATTTAAAGTCATTGGTTTGACTCGACCGGGAACCAAATGCCCGACCCTCCGCAAGCGAGGTCCGCGCTCTACCAATTAGACCACCCCCACCCGATCTGCATTCTAGTAACCCCTGTCCACGTTCTTAAAATGCAATGGAAGGAAAATCAATGAAGCCCTTATCGTTTACAGTTACACTGATCTTGTCGTCCTGCGCTTTCTTTCACTCTGAAATGAATGCAGTTTCCTTTTCAATTTCATTGGAAAGGTTATCAGTTTGTTGAAGTTTTACATCCTGGCGACATATCAGGCCATATCACGATGGGTACCGACTTGTGACAGTGCACACTCATGGTGACTTGATAGTGCTGCCCTGATCAGAGCTCAGGCTGCTGGTTCCATGACCTGATTTCGCACTCAGTCACATTATCCTGACACTGAGCTAACCAGTCCTTGCCCTATTCTAGTAATGCTGAACAGCAGGCTAGGTAGGGACAACTATCAATTTTGTAAGTCATTAGGTTAGCTCAAACGGGAATTGAACTCGCGACCTTACGCATGGGACGCCTGCTGCATTCTACCGACTCAGCCATCATCATCATCATGCTGTTGGTTGCGATGCGACAAAGACTGCTTTCATTACTTGACTGCTGCTCTCCATTTAGCTCTCTGCTGTGAGAGTGATGTTTTGTGCGGTTGTACATTTCATGAAAGCTGCCTGCAAAAGTGTTGAAGTGCTGCTGGCTTTTGCAAGTTACCAGCGGCACTCTCTCGGGGAGCAAAGAGAGGTTTCACACCGGCAAGAACATGTCCAGACAGGCGCAAACTATTTGTCCCTGCAGTGGCTGGTCGGGAGATGTTGGGAGTTCCATACATCAACCGCCCTTAATGCTGCCACAGTGACATGGTTTTCTGTTCAGGGTTTGCTCCCTTAGCCTTTGCTTCTGTCAAAAACCTGTAGCACAAGGCAGTGGTTTACAACTCTGCAGGGCAGGGGCGTCAAACTCCCTGAGGTATTGCAATACCTGCAAGACTCCGCCACCACGTCTAATAATTGGAAAGATTGGCTTTAGATATGCATTGTATTATTATATTAATCACCCATTGTCATGAAATGTACACGTGCTTGAACTATCCATTGTATTCTAAATTAATCACCCATTGTCATGAAATATACACATACTTGTAATGTCCATTGTATTCTTGTATTAATCACACATTGTCATGAGATATAGACATGTTTTTACTATGCATTTTATTAGTATAATAATCATCAATTGTCATACACTGTATTTTATTATATTAAGCACCCATTGTCATGAAATGTACACAGGCTTTCACTACTCCTGATCTTATTATAATCGGCAGTGGCGTGAATTGTACGGAGGCTTTAACTAACCTAGGTCTCCTCACCATAACTACCCATTGTCATGAAGTGTCAACATAATATATATATATATATATATATATATACGGATAGTGATGAACCCATTACCGCAGTGTGTAATACGCTCTGTAGTTCCCTGCTCCTCCCTCCCTCTTCGGAGTGGGGATGGTACCCAGCACGCCTCACCCCACCCCACGCCCGCGCTGGGTGGGGGGGGGGGCGTCACACTCCCTTCGCTCGGAAGGTTTTACATATGGTAGTTTGGGTTGGTAAGAATAGCTATTTATTTTGCAATTTGCAAATGGTCAGCATCGAGAAGTACTTGTAAGTATTTAGAAGTAGCACAATGTGGAACCAACGCTTAATTGATGGAACGATGTGAATAGTTTCCAGGTATTTGTGTTCAGTGGTTCTGCAGTGCTATTCATTTAAGGTTATAACAATGTTGTTGTCAGGAGAGAGAGGGGTGCATGATATGGACGGATAGCTATTCAGGTGGAGATACATGAGGATTGGATGTTTCTTTGTTGTTGTTTTAGATCCTAGCAACAGCTAAGGTAATATCAGGATGGGCACCGACTTGTGACAGTGCACACTCGTGGTGACATTATAGTCCCTAGCCCATATGGCCTTGAAACAAAATATGACTGGTTTCTATGCTGAAGTATTGATATAGATCGATGGTTATTGGACCAGACAGTGATAATGCCGACACTGCGGGTCGACCAGCTTTCTATATCGGTACTTAACGTCGGCCTGCAGGTGGTCCTGGTTTCTGTTTGCCCAGCAGTACTTCTACTGGGGCCGAGTGGGTGTGTCTAGTGTGGTGGTTGTCATTCATGTAATGTTGGTAATATTGGCCCATGATGGGTGGTAGTGGTGGTGGTGGTGTGGTGGCGGTGGGGTGAAGTAGTGGTGGTGTTGGTGGGGGTGGTAGTGGTGGTGCTGGTCTGTTTGCCTAGCAGTGGTTCTGCTGTGGCCGGGTGGGTGTGTCTAGTGTGGTGGTGGTCCTTCATGTAAGGTTGGTAATATTGGACCAGGATGGGCACTCCTGATGGTAGGGGTGGTAGTGATGATGTAGTGGTGGTGGTAGTGGTGGTGTTGGTGGTAGTGGTGGTGTTGGTGGTGGTGGTGGTGGTGGTGGTAGTGTTGGTGCTGGTTTCTGTTTGCACAGCAGTCGTTCTACTGGGGCTGGGTGGGTTTGTCTCGTGTGGTGCTGGTCATTCTCGTAAGGGTGGAAATACTGGACCATGATGGGTGGTGGTGGTTGTGGGGGTGGTGATGTGGTGGTGATGGTGGGGTCAGGTGGTGGTGGTAGTGGTGGTGTTAGTGGTGGTGGTAGTGGTGGTGGTGTTACTGGTGGTGGTGTTAGTGGTGGTGGTAGTGGTGATGCTGGTTTGTTTGCCCAGCAATACTTCTAATGGGGCCGGGTGGGTGTGTCTGGTGTGGTAATATTGGACCAGGATGGGCACTCATGGTGGTAGGGGTGATGGTGATGATGTAGTGGTGGTGGTGGTGGTGCTGGTGGTGGTTTATCTGTGCCCAGCAGTAGTTCTACTTGGGCCGGGTGGGTTTGTCTGATAGTAGTGGTGTGGTATGGGTATGGGGGTGTGGGGAGGGGGTTGGTCGAGTTGGTGGGTAATGTGGGCTGTTGGTTGGGGTTCTGTTGGAGGAGGTCGCACGGTAGGGTTGTTGTAGCGTTGGGATGGGATGGCGATTGGGGGTACTGGCGGTTGGAGGTGGGGGGTACAGATTGATGGCGGGGAAGGTGAAGTGGTGTTGGATATTGGGGTGGTAGAGGGGGTGCGGTGATGGGATGCCGGGCTGGTGGGTTGGTGGGTTGGTGGGTTGGTGGGTTGGTGGGGTGGTGGGGTGTTGGGTTGATGGGGTGGTGGGTTGGTGGGTTGGTGGGTTGGTGGGTTGGTGGGGTGGTGGGGTGGTGGGGTGGTGGGCTGGTGGGTTGGTGGGTTGGTGGGGTGGTGGGGTGGTGGGTTGGTGGCCTGGTGGGCTCGTGGGTTGGTGGGTTGGTGGGCTCGTGGGTTGGTGGGCTGGTGGGGTGGTGGGTTGGTGGGTTGGTGGGTTGGTGGGGTGGTGGGTTGGGGGGTGGTGGGTTGGTGGATTGGTGGGTTGGTGGGGTGGTGGGGTGGGGGGTGGTGGGTTGGTGGGTTGGTAGAAGAGGTGTGTGGTCTGGGAAGGGCGCCACTTCCCCATCAAACGTTTCTGCCCCGTGTGCCCTGCCTCCTACATTACCCCCTTCCTCGCCACTCTTTCCCCCTCCCTGCCTCGCCGTCCCTCTTTCCTCCCACCAATTTCCCTCCCCCTTCCCCCTTCCTCCTGCCTCCCTCATGGTCCGTCCCGTATCTACTCTCCCCTCTCCCCTCTCCCCTCTCCCCTCTCTCCTCTCTCCTCGCCCCTCTTCCCTGTTCCCTCTTCCCTGTTCCCTGTTCCCTCTCCCCTCTCCCATCTACCCTCTCCCCTCTCCCCTCTCCCTTCTCCTCTCCCCTCTCCCCTCTTCCCTCTTCCCTCTTCCCTCTCCCCTCTTCCCTCTTCCCTCTCCCCTCTCCCTACGCCCTACTCCCTCCTCTCCTTCCTCCCTCCATCCATCCTTCCTCCCGCTCCCTGCCTCCTTCTCTAATGCATCATCCCAGGCTGTCCGAGGGGTTCAGCAGTATATTGCTCCCAGCCCCTGTGGGGACCGAAGGGGCCTTTAGGTGGTGAGATGGGAGAGCGATGGGGCGGGATGGGCAGCGGCGGGTGGGTGAGTGGGGGGGGGGGGGGGGGGGGGAGGGGCAAGGGCCAGGCCCCAGGTGGGAGGCGGGGGACAGGGCCCGGGCCCGGTCCGGGACTGGATCCGGGACGAGGTGAAAGGTTGGGAAGATGAGCAATGAGTTGGGAATGGCCTGGAGGGACATTTATTTGTGTTTGCTTTTATTTTAAAGAAAATACAGAAAATAAGAAAGAAAAGAAGTAGTTTCACTGCTTCCGGGCTGGCCTTGGTTAAGACGCTATTGATGGGGCTACCCGGTAACGGGTGGTTGTTTGTTGGGGCTTACCGTCACGACAACTTAATAGTGCTGCCCCACTGGAAAATCAGGCCGCCATCACCATGACCTGATATCCCATGCAGTCATATTAAAATGATTATCCTGACACTGATCTAACCAGTCCTTGTCCTATCATATTAAGGAAGTGACAAGTATCAATTTTGTACGTCATTGGTTTACCTTGACCGGGATTTGAACTCCTGATCTCCCGCACGGGAGGCCTGCGCTCTTTCGAGTCGGCCACCACGTCCCGTCCCGATAAAGGAGGAAGGAGGGAGAAGGAACCGTTACCATGGAGATACATGAATGGATGAGGGGTCCATGGATGTGATGGTGATGCTATGTTGAGAGATCTCCTGATAAGATAGCTTGTCACATTCACATTCTGAAAGGGTTACATTCTGAATCTGAGTCAATTCCCAGATTATGTTGGGATATGTTGGAGCTATCTCCTTTTCGCTTTGGTGCGGATTCGAGATATTGTGGGCTTTTACTGTGGTTCATACTTGCCATACTTGCAACTTTGTTGCTTTCGTTGATTAATAGACGGGATGGCTGAGTGAGTTGAGTGCCAACTTCCCCTGTGATATATTATGGCCGCACAATCTGACTGAGTCAGTTTGATGATCTATAAATATACTACCTAGCCTGGAATTTGGCAGTACTAGAATAATGCAAGGAGCATTGAAATGGAGAAGACCAATTGCTTGCATCTGTAGGATTAATCAACGAATTTAACAGAAACATAGAAAAACTAAAGGGTAGAAATGTCAAATCTTCCTCATCCCGCCTTGGCCTGTCCCAGGAATTAAAGGCGCAATGCCAGGGTAAGAATAAAGTGGTCAGGGTATAAGTATAAGTGTAAACTGTTATACACTTCATTTGGCATCCTGTAAATACAGGATTTTGAATTGTAGTGTCTTTAAAGCTGCAAGGTCCGATGAAATATCAAATTTTCAAAACCAAAACAATTATCTAAATTTGATTCTACCTATCTAACTTAGATACTGGTGCACTTATTAAACAGTTGTCATCACACAGATGGGGATACTGAGGCAATTGAATAGGACCTGTTACTGCAGAAGCCTATGGGGTCAGAGTTTTGACAAGCTTGCCAACATTAATGTTGCATGGTTCCACTTCAAATGTCTCAAAAGCTAGCCACTTAAAATAACAGTTACTTCAAGCTTATACCCCTGTCACACTACGACGTAATGAGCCAACGTGAGCCTAATGTGGTGATATATCGTCATTACGTTGATGTACGTTGGATGACGTTATGATGACGTCATAATGACGTTAGAGTGATGTCGAGCTACGTCACATTACGTTGTGTTACGTCGAATTACGTCGAGGTTTTGGACATGTTCAAAAGTTTCGACGTAGGTCGAACGTAAGGGTTTACGTTTGCCGTACGTTCTGTTCACGTTCAGCGAACGTCAATGACGTTAAACGGACGTTATTCCAACGCTCCTCACTACGTTCAACTACGTTCCACTACGTTGACCCCCATTAAACCAAGTGCAAATGCCCACGGGGCGTAATGGGAACGTCAGTACAACGTCAGGAGAACGTCAGGAGAACGTGCATTCAACGTCTCATGACGTAGCGAACGTCACGTAACGTTCTTCTGACGATGGAATAACGTTCATAACGTTCCGTCAGCGTCATTACGTTGACCTCTCTCGTCGAACGACGGTATCACTACGCTTTACCGACGTTGCTCTCTCATCCACTACGCTGCATCCACGTTCAACTTGTGCCCGAATTTGCATACTACGCCGAGAAGTTCAATGTTCTTCACGTTCTCCCTACGTTGACGTCGTTACGTCGTAGTGTGACAGCCCCATAAAGTAAGGTACATAATAATGATCAACCTAATGTATTTATCTCAGAAAATGTCAGAAACTTAAAACCATCGGACTATGCAACTTTAAGTTCAAGGTTACTAAAATTAGTAACAGATTGACTGATTGCTGGTGGATTAATTCTGTGTTGGTAGCCAGAAT
The DNA here is from genome assembly GCA_030323885.1 of Branchipolynoe longqiensis. Classification (NCBI taxonomy): domain Eukaryota; kingdom Metazoa; phylum Annelida; class Polychaeta; order Phyllodocida; family Polynoidae; genus Branchipolynoe; species Branchipolynoe longqiensis. The sequence continues at coordinate 50,237,609 of CM059197.1, forward strand.
CTCTAGTGTATTAATCAAGTCAATCACATTCGCATTGAAATGTACACGAAACACCAACAATGTTGGCTGATTGGTTGTTGGGACTTGTATGTCCTGGTAACACCTAAGGTCATATCAGGACCGGTACCGACTTGTGACAGGTCACACTCATGGCGACTTGCTAGTGCTTCTCTGGACTAGGGCGCCAGCACCATGACCCGATATCCCAGTCAGTCATGTTATCCTGACACTTAGCCAACCAGTGACACCAAACTGATCAGATCCGCGTCAAATGACAGCATAAAATATATCTGATCCAATTTTGAAGTGGTCAGACTTACACCAACTTCACCAAAAATAACCAAATTTACAGGAGCGGATACAGCCGACTGCTTATTTAGAACTCTAAAAATGCCTGACTGTGCAAAGACTGAACCGTAAATAATTCCTAGAGACTAGCTTCTTTCAATATCTACAAACTATGAATAGACACATTTGATCACCATGTTTGTGAATGAGCAAAGTGAATAAACAAAATTGTATTGTGGTCATGTCACTCCCCCTTTGATATGTTTGATTTTATGAACATGCCAATGACATTTTATAAATTAATAATTTGGCTGATCATAGGGACTTCATAATGGCCATTATAAGGACATCATCAGTAGTTTACAAAGGAACCCTTTGGGCTGGTGTCACGAACTAGAACTTCAGTTTTGTTGTTGTTGTTGTTTTACGTCCTAGCAACATCTAATGTTATATTAGGATGGGTACTGACTTGTGCTAGTGCACACTCATGGTGACTTTATAGTGCTGCCCAATGGGGAGACCTTGTCACCAGCACCATGACCTGATATCCCACCTAGTCGCATTATCCTGACACTGAGCCAACCAGTCCTTGCCCTATCCTAATAATACCGAGCACATGGCTAGGAAGCGACAACTTCTACATTTATAAGTCATTGGTTTCACTCGTGGTGGGGTGGTGGGTTGGTGGGCTTGTGGGGTGGTGGGGTGGTGGGGTGGTGGGTTGGTGCGGTGGTGGGCTGGTGGGTTGGTGGGGTGGTGGGGTGGTGGGCTGGTGGGTGACAAACCGCTGGGTTCGGATCCCACGATGTCCTAAAACAGGATACAGATGCTCACCTCATTCGGCCATCCCACCTGTTCCAACAAACTAGAATCACCCCCCACAAAATTGTAACCCATCCTGATATAAAAACACGGATGCTCTGCCGCTGTGATCACCCTATGTGATTACAAAACTCTCCCCCTTCATTTCACCTGTGATGCAATTAGCCTAATCAATTTAACCATGTCTGGAAAGAGGAAGGACAACTAGTCACAAGGATGAACAGTGAATAATTTGTGCTTTATTGGCAGCAACTCCTGTCATCCCCCTTACATGTGACCTAGCACCTGTACTCCTCATATACTGCCCACACTATGTCTCATTGTCTCTTTAACCGGTATACTGCAAACAGTGCCTACAGCCCATGGGACAGGAGTCCTATGGTTGTGTGTACACTCAATTAGAATAGCTGAATTTTGATAGCATCAGACAGAGTGTCTGGGGTCCTGCTCTAGAGTAGGTGTGTCTCACTCCAGAGCCAGGCTGAGAGTGATTCTCCTTCAGTGTGTCTGAAGCAAACTCATGAATAATTAATTAGCTGAGACTAGTGTGTGGTCAGGATAGGCCAAGGGAGTCAGGTGACCGGACATTCCCCAGCCAGCCAATGAGACACTCCCCCACAGACTGGGTGGGTGACCACCCCATTAGGGGCTGTCACTCAAACCAGCTGCAGGTGGTGTACTCCATACATATGCAAATTAGGCAGGTGGGTCAGTCGGGTGGTCTTGGGTGGACAGGATGTTGCAAACAGTTACAGATTTGTATATAGTAAAATCATTCTTTTCCTCCTTTGTATTCTTTATGAACACATAGAGAACATTTCAACCATCATGTACTGTTTCTTGCAAAGGAACTCTTTTCATTAACTCCAAACATCATATATAACAGATAGTTTACTCTATTCAGCATCATGTACATTTCCATCAACTCCACTCCTAGTAGAGAACATATAGTTTACCTCACTCAGTATCATGTACCATGGGAGTGGACTTCTGTTGATTTTAGTTACCTTTAGTTTACATAATATAAGTCCCACTCCAGCATCCAAGAATAATAATGCTCTCTGCCAATATATAATTCTTAACCGAAAATCTGTATATTTTTACACTGATATGACTTTAGATATTGCAAGGATATAAAAACTCCAACAACCAACCAAACAAACATCCACCCAATGACCACTAGAATATCCGATATATCCAATTGCAATCAACTAGCCTTCTTTCATTTAACAGCATTGTAAATTCCATAATCCAATGCAAATTAATATAAATAACAAATCAATATAACATCCCGAGCAATTAACATTAACATTTGATCCGCCTTTCTCTGCCGCTCTTATCCCAACATTGGTGATTGCAATGACGTTAGTCCATTTATTTATTAGCATTCCTTTTAATTCTCTTAGTAGTCATTACATAGATAATACGCTCAGCGGATACAAAGAATATCGGACAGGCTCAAGCAAAACAGTTTGATTTAAAGTGGGGTAAGAAAAGGCAGTAGTAATTAGCATCCTCCAGCAGCCTAATCATTTACTTAATCAACTCCTTCCTGTTAAAGCTGCATAGTTGGATAAAAGCACCAAATTTGTCTAAACCAGAAAACGTATTCAGATGTCATCCAAATTTAGATACCTGTGGATTTATTTGTGGTATACATGTACTTGGATATAAGCATGAAATTTGTCTAAACCAGAAAACTTACCCAGATGTCATCCTGCATATCAAAATTTAGATACTGGTGTATTTATTTTTAGTGTACGTGTATTTGGATAAAAGCACTAAATTTGACTAAACCAGAAAACGTATCAAGATGTCATCCTGCATATTTAAATTTAGATACCCGTGTATTTATTTGTAGGGTAGATGTATTTGGAGAAAAGCACCAAATTTGTCTAAACCAGAAAACTTATCCAGATGTATCAAGATGTCATCCTGCATATCCAAATTTAGATACCTGTGTCTTTATTTGTAGTGTACATGTATTTGGCTGCAGGGACAAATAGTTTTGCCCCTGTCTGGACATGATCTTGCCGGTGTGAAACCTCTATTTGCTCCCTGGGAGAGTGCCGCTGGTAACTTGCAAAAGCCAGCAGCACTTCAACACTTTTGCAGGCAGCTTTCATGAAATGTACAACCACACAAGACTCATGGACATCACTCTCACAGCAGAGAGATAAATGGAGAGCGACAGTCAAGTAATGAAAGCACTCTTTGTCGCATTGTGACTGACAGCATGATGATGATGATGACAGACTTGTGACAGTGCGCTAATGGCAACTTTATAGTGCTGACCCACTTGGAGATCAGGCCGCTAGCATCATGACCCAGTATCACACTCAGTCACATTATCTGCACACTGAGCTAACCAGTCCTTGCCCTATCCCAATAATGCCGAGCTTCAGGGTAAGTGGCAACAAGTATCAATTTTATAAGCAAATCAACCATCAAGATTTGATCCCAGATATCAAAGTTAGACAGTGATAGTAGTATGGCGGGGGTCGTGCTGCACAGGAATTACGTAATCATACATGATGATATATGTCCAGCATATATCATCATGTATGATTAATTGCAAGTGTCCACCTTTTTTATTTCTAGCTAGTTACTAGTATGTACGCGAAGGTCTGATTCAGTGCCTATTAATAGTGGCGGTAATGCATTCTCTTGTTGTCACTAGGGCGAATTGTCGATCTTGATTTACTTTCCCATTCCCCGAAACTGATTGGTTGGTGCGCATCAAATAACTGCCCAACTCACGCGTCGGTGGCACCGAGTGCAGCGCCATTTGGCCGTTATGAACCCCGCCTAGAACGAGGCTGTCTTAACTGGGGTGATAATATGTTAACCACGACCAGATGCTGTGGTCGAATCGGTAGAGTGCATGCACTCATATATATGAGTGCATGCTAATGTGTGGACGGTCGGGAGTTCGAATCCCAGCCAATTCAAACCAATGACTTATAAAATGTATATACATTTATATAGCTAGCCTGGCGCTTGGCATAAATAGGTTATGGTCAGGATAATGTGACTGTTTGGGATATCGGGTCGTGGTCCTGGTGGTCTGGTCTCCCAGGGGGGCTAGCACTATAACATTGCCATGACTGTGCACTGTCACAAGTCTGTACCTGCCCTGATATGACCGTATATGTTGCCAGGACATAACACTCCGACAACTGACCCTCTCCCCCTCCCCCACACACACCCAACCATACGATCGGATCACGTGATTGCATCGGGATCTCCCAGATGTAATCGGCATCACGACACATGCGCACCAATGGTTACTGCCTCAGAACGGGCAAGCGTTCCCATCAACCGAGACATTCTGTAGTTTATTCTCTCTTAATGCAGCAATAATATTACCAGCGTTCTCTTAAAGTGGCATTTTTTCCCTTCCCGAGATGTGTCAGCTTTGTGGGGAGGTTACAGCCACCTGGCGGCGAACTGTGGCAAAATATGTGAATCCTATTTGCAGTCAGCGATAAGCAGATAAGGGCTTATTGACCCAACCAGCGCGTGTTTTTATCATTTATTATTATTGCAACTGTCGTCTGCTGCTGACACATTCAGAAATATTCTGGGGAAACTACCGAATCATAATCCCAACGAGAAGCTATCCGCAGTTTATGCCCAATATGCAGTTGTTGGCGCTGACACATGTTCTTCTCGAAATCTCTGGCGAAATATTCCCAGACGGGATGGCCGAATGAACTGAGCGTCCGTCTCCCGTTTTGGTAGATCGCGGGATTCGAAATCCACGGGTTCGAAATCCCGAGTCAAAGCAGTGGTGCTGGTCTCCCGGTGGGCCAGCACTATAAGTATAACGTTGCAATGCTGTTGCACTGTCATAAGTCGGTATGTCCTTAGATGGTGCCAGGACGTAATACCCCAACAACCAACCTGATGAAAGAAATAGCGTCTGCTCCGAGGACATCTCGCCTGCTCGTACAAATTGTCGGCCATCTTATATGGTGAACAACACACGACTGCTCTAATCGACTATATATATATATAGATATCTACAATTATAATATATATAATATACATATATAATTAAATAATTATATATATACATATCGAAGAAGTCAGACACAAAACCCCCTAAACGCCGATCCACAAATGTTATAAAATAACCTGAAGGTAATTCCAATTCTCACTATTGCCAGATGTGTTTTCATGAAATGATTATGGAGCAATGAATACAATAATTGGAATGAAATAATGCCAATGTGTATCTGAAGTGTTGCGCCTGAAGTGGCAGAAATGTGGGTTCGAGTCCTGCTGCAGAGCCAGGATATATATATATACATTTCGCTTGGGAAAGAAACATATTTCTAACTAAATTGATATATGTCACTGACTGGAATATTCTGGAATATTCCCAGGTCAGAACATCGTCAAATATGTCCAAATTCGGCATTTAGGGAGAAGAGACGCCTTGTAAGTGTGTGTCTCCTGGCGCCCACTCACTGGATAGGTCACCGGAGGAGGAAATGCTATGAGCATACCGCATGATGACGTTGCTCTCTCACGATGCATATCCCCAGTGGCGCCATCTAACGTCACATCCCCCGAACCCTACATATCAGAAGGCGCACTCGGAAAGTACCAGTTCCTTGGGAATAGAGTCGACCCTCGTTAATTCACACTACTACATTTTGCCCCGCAACCCAATGCCCGACTTGGCGAGATTTGTTGCATCGGCAAAATTCGTTGTGCAATTTAGTTTTACCTATACAGTATAACCCGGTTAAACCAAACTTGAAGGGACCCTAGAAATTTGTTGGGATTAACCGATCATTGGTTTAACCAAGCTTTGACTTTGAGTAAGCGTGCATTGCGCATGTAATATACAATGTATGTGGACACTTTGATTATTGTTTATTATGTATATACAGTATAGCCCTGTTAAACCAGGCTCGGTTAAACCAAACGATCGGTTAATCCAAACTTTTTTCGGTGGCCCTGCAAAATACTACCATTTATCATATAAAAAAGTTGGTGGGGTCTCAGATGACAATATAACCACATGAAAGTTTGGTTTAACCATACCGGAGTGGCCTGGGATCTGACAATTTTGTTTGGATTAACCAATAATTTGGATTAACCAACTTTGGTTTAACCCACTTTTTTATATAATAAATGGTAGTCTTTTGCCTGGCGGCCGAAAAAAAAGTTTGGATTAACCAATCGTTTGGTTTAACCGAGCTTGGTTTAACGGGGTTATACTGTACTACGATAGCTGGGATGAAATGAACGGCGGCAATCTATTCCATGGATTTTTGGTCAGAGGGCTGTATATATGTGCCTGTTGGTGTACTACCAGAATATAACGGCTCTGGCTGGCCGGTAAGACCTACCCCTACATTTTTATGGAGCAAACTCGGAGGTAGAATGGGCAGATAGTTGGGGGGCGGGGAGGTTAGCAGCCACCTGGTGGGCACGAGGGGAATTAGGGGAGCTCTTTGAAAAACTCCCTTCAACTATCCAAGGTGCTTGCACCCCAGCCTTCAGTAACGCTAACTACCGAGGAGCATATCAAAGGAGGTTACAGGATATCATAGGAGGTTACAGGAATAAAATAATAATAATAAACAGGAGAATTACATAGATACAAAGACTCTATAACACTAAGACGGCTCACTCAGCCTGTACTGTGTAATCAAAATGATCAAACCCACCATCTGTTGCGCTGGTTGTTCTCTTGATTTCACAGTTGCTATATTATATATATAAATGTATATATGAATGTGAAAGATGTGTGATGATGGCAATGGTAATGATGATGCTGATGATGATGTGTATTTGTTCATAGCAATTTCATATTGATGTGTATTCATACTTACCTATCTCATGTATTATATAATTGTATGTTTTTACCAAACAGGCAAGGACATATCCAGGTGCTGACATATGTTCGGATCATAATCCAGTAGTAATCAGTATGGTAGTGAAATTGAAACAGCAGCACAAAATTAAAAACAACATTCAAATGGATATGAACATGTTAAAAGATGCAAAATACAGAACTAAGTATAATGTCTCTGTTCATAACAAATTCAGTGTACTGATGAATGAAGAAACTCCTCAGAGAGAGTATAACAACATTGAAATGGAATGGGAAGCTCTCAGAGAAAGCATAGTCAAGTCAGCAGAGGAGGTGTTACCAAATAAAAAACGAGAGACAAAGCAATCATGGATGACGCAAACCATACTAGAAAAGATGGCAGAAAGGAAGAAAGTGAAAACCACTGATCCACCTAAATACAAACACCTGAAGAATGAAATAGAAGATGAATGCAAAAAAGCTAAAGATGAATGGTGGAATAAGAAGTGTGAAGTAGTGGAACAACTTGAGTCTCAACATCGTTCAAGAGAGATGCGCAAGAAAGTGAAAGAGATAACAGGTCAAGGATACAGACAGAGAAGCAGTACATGTATCAAGAACAAAGACGGCAAAATGCTCTTTGAAGAAGATGAAATAAAGTCCAGATGGGAAGAATATCTAAACGAACTATACAATGATGACAGAGGGAACCCACCCACAATTGAGAAAGAAGATGGGAATATTATATTAGTATCAGAGGTTGAGAAGGCTATCAATGATCTAAAGGCAGGTAAGGCTCCTGGAAGTGACCAGATAACATCAGAAATGATAAAAGGACTAGATGAAGTGGGGATTCAAATCATTCATAAGCTAGTAACTGACATCTATGAGACTGGATTTATACCATTGAATATGAATGAATCCATATTTGTACGACTCCCAAAGAAGCTAAAACCAACATTGTGTACTGAGTACAGAACACTAAGCCTGATGAGTCATATGTTGAAGATGATCCTGAAAATAATTTTACTGAGAAACAGACAGAAAATTGAAGAACAAATCAGTAACGTACAAAGTGGGTTTATATCTGGAAGAGGTACACGTGAAGGGATTTTCAATATGAGAATGATTTGTGAACGTTATTGTGAAGTGAACCAGGATGTTTATGCCTGCTTTATTGACTATGAGAAGGCCTTCGACCGAGTCAATCATGAACTGTTAATCAAATGTTTACAAGATATTGGTGTCAATGGCAAAGACATTAAACTAATTGTGGACTTATACTGGACACAACGTGCATTTATAAAAATGGAGCAGGGCCTATCGGATGAAGTTATGATTAAACGAGGAGTTTGACAGGGGTGTGTATTGTCACCATGTCTATTTAACCTGTACACAGAGATGATTTTCAGACACATTGAAGATTGCAAGGGAGTGACAATAGGTGGCATGAACATCAACACTCTTTGATATGCCGATGACAGTGTAATACTAGCAGACAGTGAGAAAAACCTACAAGATATAGTGAATAGAATCAATAAAGCTGGAATACTATTCAACATGAAGATGAATGCCAGGAAGACCAAAACAATGGTTATAAGTAAAAAGACAGATAAACCAAATGTCAATATAACCATAGATGGCACAAACATAGAACAAGTATCCGAATTCATATATCTCGGACAAAAGATTACAAATGATGGGAGATGTGAGGAAGAAATTAAAAGAAGGATAACAATAGCCCAAACAACATTCTCCAAAATGTATAGAGTGTTAACATCAAGTAAGATATTAATACAAACAAGGAAGCGTATTCTTCAGTGTTATGTGTGGTCTACTCTAATGTATGGGGCAGAGACATGGACAATCTCTAAGAAAATGTACAAACGTTTAGCAGCATTTGAGATGTGGACTTATCGAAGGATGATGAAAATATCATGGACAAAGAAGATCACCAACAAAGAAGTTCTCAGAAAAATTAAAAATAAGAAAAGCTTGTTTGCCACTATACAGACAAAGAAATTTATTTATTTTGGCCACATCATTCGTCAGAGTTCAATATACCGTACATTGTTGGAAGGGAAGGTGAATGGCAGCAGAGGGAGAGGGAGACCAAGAACATCATGGTTTACAAATATTTCACAGTGGACAGGCTTGAATTATTCACAGTCTATCATAACAGCACAACATCGGGACAAGTGGAGAACCATTGCATCCAACCCTCGACTAGAGGATGGAACTATTGATTGATTGATTGATGTTTTTACATGTGAAATACCAACCAGCAGCCAGGCTGATCAAACCCACCACAAGGTGGCACTGCAAAATTTACATTACCATGGGAGAGATAGGGAGTGAGCTGTCTTAGTGTTATAGGGTCTTTGATATATATTAACACATTAAGACATGTTTTATTCCCAATTTCTATGTGAGCCTGTCTCAAAAGATAATAACTTTTTTTGTTGTTGTCCATTGTAACGATTGACACAAAACAGCACAGATTTGTTTGTTTGTTGTTGTGTTATGTCCTAGCAACACCTACGGTCATATCAGGACGGATACAGCGCAGAAACAGTTACATTGAAAACACAAGAACATTTGCTTCAAATCAATATGTGTTCTACTGGGATTATGACAAAACCATGTAAAAAACAAATCAGTTTATCTTGAGCAAATGCATAAGCAGATAGTATGTTTGTTGATCGCTACAATGGACAAAGTTTTGTCCCATATTGCTTAGCACCTTTTGAGACAGTCTCATATATTATTCCACAAACATATACCATTCTGTTGACAATAGAAATTGTAGGTCCAGTGTAACCATTAATGGTTGTCTTCCCACTGCCCCTTATAACCAAAATAATCCATCAAATAAAATCATGAGCCTTGGACCTAATATACAAATAACCTACAGACTGCTTGTTAAGGAAACAAACACATACTTAGAAAAGGATACGATGAGCTCAGGACCTGTTCATCAATAGACACATTCTATGATTCAAATATTGGTTCTGTATGGCCTGGGGTCACAATCACAACATAATTTGTTGCTACAATTTATTGTATCTGCATATTGATCCAATAGTAGAGATTGTCTCCTGCCTTTAAACTGTGACCATCAAATGTTCACCTCAATGACAGTGTACGATGCATTCATAAAGTGTGATATGTGTATAACGGGAGTTTGTCAACAAACTTTGTATAAGCTTTGCAACAATCTATGTGCATAAATACTATATATCACAGGTGAATGTAAATGAGTAATTGTAACCATTAAATGATGTATGGACAATAACCATTTAAAAGAGTTACGATTCCAGAGTATAATTGTAGTAGTCTGCACACACCTTCCAGGCAAGGAGCCACACAGACAGGTAGGTGTGGGTGGTATGATTACCTAGACAGTGTAATGGTTAAGACGCTTTAAGTGATTCAAATCCTGCTCTAGGTGAAATAGTTCCCCCATGCATCACCCCCATGATATATATGATGCATAACGCATTATACGAGTATAAATGCAAGGGGAAAATATACTGTATATATCTATTCCTCCTTGGCGAATTGGTGGTGCCCCCACCCCCACAAGCTGTCCGGGGAATTGGTGGACGGGACTCCCCTCGAGCCACACACACTCGAGGAATTTATATTTATATTTACTTATTGTGACAGTGTATGTATGCTGCTGATAATGGTTAATGCTAATGACTTGGGTTCGCCGCTAGACAGTAATGTAGTCTTGTGGTGCCCCATGTTTTATCACTTTCAGTTATTATGTAGCTATCTACTGCATGCATTCTTTCTCTGTTTGTAAGCATAATCCGTCATATATATGTATGTATATACATATACGAACACATATACAGTTAATTATGCTTATATATAAATAATGCTATTCCGGCGAGTCAACCCCACTTCCGGCTATCCTCAGAGGCTTTGCGCATTCTCCTATTAGCCAGGCTTGAAACTGGAAGCAGATGTCACCGATGATAGCTGCTGTTATTGGGCTGTCACATTATGATGCTTGTCGCCAAAGCAAGTCGATGTATTTTTTGCCGCAACGTCGGGATAGATCAGGAAGCGCTACACGCGTGTTAGGCGCGTGTTGGTATACGTTGATGGACTGCGACGGTCGGCGACGGTCGGCAGCATGCGTCAGGAAATCGGCAAAGTTTTGTGCTTGCACAAAACTTTTGACGTGCGACAATGCGCGGGTGCTAACATTATGGCGACGTTAGGGGTGTGACGAGATACATTAAACGTGCTGGAATAACGTTATGCGAAAGCTAGGCACATACTGCGCATGCATGAGGTTTGTTGCGCCAAACTGTTGCTTTGTTGTTTTACATCCTAGCTACATCTAAGGTCATATCAGGATGGCGTGCCAAACTTTTTTGGGTTTTTTCGCTCAAGGTCGGCCACACACTACCAATATGTTGTGCTGACTCCGAAAAGTTTGACGTTTCTCGACGATTAAAATTGATTTTGCACGTTGGCAGCGCACCGGGGAGAAGCGTCGTGAAGTGACAGGGACTTGCATTCATATGATCTGATGTGTGCCATGACACGTGACATGTTACATGTCTCTGTTCAAACGCGGACTCCAACAGTGACAACTTGCATCCGGTTCTGTCCATATTCCTTTTATTTCAATGCTAGGCATACACCAGACGATAATTTCGAATTTTAGTCTAGCAACATCGAAGGTCAGTCACATCAGGACCAGTACCTATTTGTGACTGTGCGCACTCGTGGCAACTGTATAGTGATGCCCCACTGGAAGACCAGGCCGCTGGCACCATGACCCAATTTCCCACTCAGTCACACTATCCTGATACTAAGCTAAGAAGTCCTTTTTAATAATGCCAAGAACCAGGCAAGGTAGCAACAAGCACCAATTTTCTAAGTTATCGGTTTGAAACGACGAGAAATCAAACTCCCGGCCTTCCGCATGGGAAGTCTGCGCTGTACTGATTTGGCCACCACTTCCGGTCAGTAGTTGCACAGTGGGTTGATGCGTATAGTCTACTTGCACAGTGTGATGGAAGCACTCTTTGCATTCTAGGCCAGTGTGCTAACCATTACACCACCAAAGCTCTCTGATATCACCACACTACCCAAACCTACCTGTCTATGCGACTCCTTGCCTGAGAGGACAGTGCAGACTACTACACTCGTCCCCATGCAATTGTAAGTGGTTTAATGCTTACAATTATATACATACAGGCAGTGCACTTAAACATACACAGGTTCAACAACCGTACAGCGCATAGCTTGTACAGGATTATGGTCACGGCAACCAGTGTCGTAGGGGTGATGGAAATAGGAAATATTGTGCCTAGAGCGGGACTCAAACCCACATCTCTTTGTATTCGAGGCCAGTGTGCTAACCATTACACCACCTATGCTCCCTGATATAACCCCACTACCCATGCCTACCTGACTATGTGGTTACTTGCCTGAGAGGTCAGTGCAGACCACTACAATCATACCCCTGGAATTGCAAGTCTTTTAATGCTTACAATTACATACAGGCAATGCACTAACAGGGTAGGTTCAACAACCATTCAGCGCATAGCTTGTACAGGATCATGGTCATGGCAACCAGTGTCGTAGGGGTGATGAAAATAGGAAATATTTCACCGAGAGTGGGACTAAAACCCACATCTCTTTGCATTCCAGGTCAGTGTGCTAACCATTACACCACCTATGCTCCCTGATATCACCACACTACCCACACCTACCTGTCTATGTGGTTACTTGCCTGAGAGGTCAGTGCAGGCCACTACACTTATTTAGATTTGATCCTGCATAAGAACCAAAAAGACTTGTTACGATTTGATTCTACACTTCCAATTTTGATACCAGGTATTCGTCACTGGATAGAAGGAGATACTAAATCGATTTAATGTGGAATATAATACAACAGATTATATATTTATTATTCATCAAACTAACAATTTAGCGCCTATGGTGCTCACAGTTGGTTGAGTTGCCTGGGCTCATTTGGGCGCTCACATGCAGGCAAACCCCTAGCGAGCAGCCTACATGTGTACGCATCACCGACTATGAGTCCCATTTACCAAAAAATGTTGTTCAAGTAAATAAATCGGTAGGCTGATAGTGTTTGGCCAGCCAGAGTCATTGCTCTCAACCAATCACTTAATGTATTGTCTTTATTGAGGTCCAAATCATACAGCATGTTAATGCTGAAGGATTTGACGTCAGGATTGTGACATGCATGCTCCCAAATTAATTTGCCATATTTGCATTTCAAATAACTGCAGAGTTATGTATGCAAGATAAGACTTACTTGTGCGCTAAAGTAATATTACCAAAGTTCATGAGAGGTTATCACCCTTAAAGCTGACATATAGTCAAATGGTGTAGCAATGCAACACAGGCTTATACGTCACCCCTCCTGCAACAATCTCTACCGGCGCCAATTGTGAAAATGCCGCAATAGTTGGTTAGTTGTTGGAGTTTAACCTCCTAGCAACATCTCAGCTCATATCAGTATGGGCACCGACTTGTGCCAGTGCACACTTATGGTGACTTTATAGTCCTGCCCCACTGGGAAATCATGCCGCCTGCACAATGACCCAATATCCCACTGTGTCACATTATCCTAACACATTCACCCTTGTGAATAATCAAACTGTCGCAAAGGTTAAAAGGAGCTGCACTCACTGCGTGGCAATTCTAGATCAATTACTGACTTGCGTTATTTACAAGGCAAAGCCATTTGGTGGAAGCCTGCGTTGTATGACCTATGGACATTGCATATATCATTAAAGCTGCATAGTCCAATGAAGCATCACATTTTCAAAACCAGAGCAAGCAATTATCTAGATTTGATTCTACCTATATCTAACTTAGCCTTTGGTGTCAGAATTTCGTTGTGCTTGCCAACATTAATTTTCTATGTTTACACTCCAAATACCACAAAACCTAGTCGTTTAAAATGAAAGTTACTTCAAACTAAAGTAAGATAGATTATATATCAACCCAATATATTTATTTATCTCAGAAAATGATAGAAACTCAAAGCCATCGGACCATGCACCTTTAAAACTGCTATGTACAAGTGAGAATTATATGTACCCACCCACGCAATGAGGGGAAGGCGCCATTTCCAACCTGTCGTCTGCTTGTGGCAAAATGGCGGGTTCTCTTGAGAAAATGGTGTCTGCGCAGAAAAACATAGGTCTTCTTGGGCGGGTTGGTGGGAGACGTGTGTGTCTGGGGGGAGGGGGGGCGGGATACTGCTGCGAAATAATGGTAGTCGTCTGAGAAAGTTACGGGTGTTCTATATGCTCTAACCGGACACGGTACCCGAATTGGTAGAGCGTAGGCCTCGCGTGCGTGAGATCGGGAGTTCAATTCCCATTCGAGTCAAAAGAAAGACTTTCAAAATTAAGACTTGTTGGATCCTATCTGGGCGCTTGGCTTTAATACGATAGGACAAGGACTTGTCAGCTCAGTGTCAGCATAATGTGACTGAGTGTGATATCGGGTCATGGCACTGGCAGCTTGGTCTCGCAGTGGGGCGGCACTATCAAGTGGAGGGCATGAGTGTGCACTGTCACAATTCGCTACCCGTCCTGATATGACCTTAGATGTTGCCAGGACGTAAAATTCTAACAATCAACCGACCATATGTCTGTTCTATCAATAGGTTACGGTGGCATTTTCTGTTCTTGTTTTCTTTGTATTTGGTCTATTTTTTTTTATGTTGTCTGGAAACCATTGATTTGGCGAAGGGCAATAAAGAAAGGACTGCCGCTTTTAAACAGACACAGTCCGCTGATGTAGTACATACAGCCACGACAGTTGATTAAGCAGGGGAATATAAATTGCATAAAATTGGTATTCCTTATTCTGCTGCTCCTTGCCCGATCCTAGTAAACCGAAAGCCAGTGTAGCTAGTTAGAACTATCAATTGGTTTGAGTTGAACAGGGTTCGAAACCGGTAGTTTGAAGCCAACGACCTACCAACACCCTTGTTTCTTGTCGTTTTATATCTTAACAACATCTATGGTCATATCAGGATGCCTACCAACTTATGACAGTGCGCACTCATGGCGACTTTATAGTGCTGTCACGCTGGGAAATCCAAACACCAGTACCATAACTCAATGTCCTACCCAGTTCCATTATCCTGATACTGTGGTAACCAGTGCTTGTGATATCCTATTAATGCAGTGCACCAATCCAGGAAGCGACAAGTATTCATTCTGTCGGGTATTGGTTTCATTCGACTAGGGTTCACACCCGAGAGTTTGAAACCCACGATCTAACCCATCTGAAAATGATCAATTATCTCCACAAAAGGAAAACACACATAACAAAACGAAAAAAAGCTTGTTTTATTTAACAAAGCCTCTAGAGCACATTGATTGTTATCATCGCCTATTGGACATCAAACATATGGTCATTCTGACATATTTATTTGGATGAAACCTGCTGCCACCACATAGTCTACTCTTTCTGATAAGCAGCAAGAGGTATTTTATATGCACTTTCCCACCAACAGGACAACACATACCATACCCTGTGATGAACCTATTCTGAACCACCAGTTGGAATGGAAAATAGCACAAATTTCAAATGGATCCGCTGAGAAGGATCGATCCGATGACTGACAGTTTCGCGGGTGGGCACTCTACCGCCTGGGCTACCTGCCGCTCCCAAAACAATCATCGATGCCCAATAATACTGGACAAGGCAGGTATACAGGTATACATTCCTCTGTAGACCTCACAGTCGATCGTTCACTTTGCATAGATCGGGCGGGCCACACCTGCCATGCTATAACTGGCTCTAATTATATCACGGCTCCCCCGCCTTACAAGCCTCCACCACTACCCCACTGAAGCAGGTCAATTGGTTCTCCACAAGCATGCCAAGGCGCCTTACCACTTAGGGATGATTACCAAGATAGGCTTCAAAGCCTGGACCGGCTAAGATCATCATTTTTGGCAGCATTCCAAATGTCTGATGTTAATTTTGGATTTCTTCCCACACGCCATTGCGTGTGCTGGTTACGGACAACACCAGGCTATCATGGCGTTCCCTTCATTCGCAGAGATGGAGGCCCGAGGCAATAGTGGAAGGTAGTCTGTTATTTGAGCGATGAAAAACCCACGCTCTCAAATTCAGCTCAATCCACAGATTTACACCAACCCAGAGCAGGCGTGAATGACAACCATGCATGAATCTGAGCAAAAACAACTAATTTGCTAGGAATAAACACTGAACAAGCTGTTGAGGAATTGGTTCCAGTTAGCATAAAGATGAAGAAATAGGAGCGAATACAAAGAAACCAAAACAGCAGCGACTAATTGGTCTAGATATTACTTTTAAAGTCTATTCATCTAGATGCTTTCATAAATTCTTCACACCGAATAACAGTACCAGGAAAATCCAAATTGGGAGGGTGGGTGGTAAAGTTTGTATAGCGCAGTCACCTGCCATCGATAAAGTGCCTGTGAAGCAGGTGGCAAAGTTGGTGTTTCACACATTATTTTTCTGGCAGTAGGGGGAGCTGGCAAGGTAAACTGTCCATTGCTGGTGGAATGTATAAGTGCTGGAATGTCTTAGTCGGGGATATTGGCAGTGTTAGCACAACCAAGCGTGCGCCTTCCACCCCAGCGAATCAGATGCAATTCTGACATTTTAAGACCAAAGCTTACCTCCTCCTTCCCCATATATTGTCTTACGTCACACAGGGCCCTGGTAAGCTGATCATAAGAGGTTGGTTGGTTGTTGGAGTTTTACGTCCTGCCAACATATAAGGTCATACCAGGACGGGTACCAACTTGTGACAGTGCACACTCATGGCAACTTTACAGTGACGTCCAATAGCCGATGATAACATTCCATGTACTCTAGAGGCGTCGCTAAATAAAACAAACTCTTTGGCAACTTTATAGTGCTCCACCTACTGGTATACCAGGCCACAACCACTTTTATTTGTGTGCATTAGTTGTTGTTGTTGAAGATTTATACTGCCTATCATGGATAAGCCTGAATAGGCTTGTTTTCACCATTAGACAGTTTGTCGATAGAAAGCCCAAGTCTACACTTTTACCGACCCAAGGGATTTTTAACCTCCCACACCACATAGACATGGTATGAGAGCAACTGGCCTTTGATGATGCTGTAAGTTATACACAGCGGTGGAAATCCAAATTGGCAGAGATGGGGGCACAGGGAATCGAACCACCGACCTTCAGATTAGGAGTCCGACCTAGAAAAAAGTCAGACACTCTAACCACTCCGTCACAGGCAGTAGCAGGGGAAATTCCAATAGTGGACGATTGATCTTCCTCATTCCACTGCTCCTTGCCCTATCCTAATAATGCCGAGCGTGTGGCTATGTAGTGACAAGTATCAATTTTTAAGTCATTGGTTTGACTCGACCAGGGTTCGAACACACCGTGATATGATATCCCACACAGTCACATTATCGTGACACTGAGGCAACCCAACCTTGCCATAACTTAATAATGCCGAGTGCGAGGATAGGAAGCGGCAAGTATCAATTTTGGAAGTCATTGATTTGACTCGACCGGGAATTGAACGCCCGACCTTCCGCACGCCAGACTAGGCGTTCTACCAATTGGGCCACGACGTGATTATAAAATGTGTTTGTTTGTTTGAGTTTGGTAGCATCTAAGGTCATATCAGGACGGGTGATAATAACAGGTGATCATAAGAGGATATAACATTGGATATATCCCAGACACCATTTCGATAGCATTGGACGGGAAAGCCTAGCTGGTAGAGTGCCCGTTTTCCATGCCTGGAGCAGGTGTGTCATAAGCTTTAGCGGACTGAATCCAAGGTCACACACACCTTCATATTCACTCCCACCTAGCGTGTTAAGATGGCATTACTGGAATAAGGCGAGGTATAGTTGGTTCAGTGTCGGTATAATGACATCCCACAGGGGCAGCAATATGGGGCTGCCATGATTGAGCCACTGTCCCGAACAAGTAACCATATTGATATGTTGCTAGGAGGCACAACCCCATTTTGACTTTCCGGTCTTAGCGAAATACCATTGATGTAAGCAAATATGTGTTGCAGAGCTTCCACATGATGATCTTGACTGGGTTTGTTTGTTTGATTGGTGTTTTACGTCCTAGCAACAAATAAGGTAATACCAGGAAGGCTCTCGAGTGGGCAAAGGAACTACGCATCGGATGGAGTGCGGGAGGCAACGTTTGTATTGAGCAGTCAACAGTAACGCCCAGGCCCAGCCATATGGAGAAAGGAAAAGAAGCATAGGAAAGACATGATGTAGTAGGGTGGGTGGACAAATGTTGCTTCATTGAGAACTGACGATGCAATAGTAAGCCACCGCCAATTCACTAAATGTATGTGTCCCGAAGAATTTGAGAAAATCAAAACAATTGGATTTGCAACTTTAACCTACCATATTAAATCTTTGATATAGTATTACTATTGGATATATTAGAGGGTTTGGTTCACCTTTCAACCCCTTTTCTGATAATAATAATAATAATAATGTAAATTTAGTTCAGTACCTTCAGTAGCAATAACCATTCTAAGTACCTATATTTTCCAGTGTGCAAGTGACAGTATTTGCAGGTAGCGCAGCCTGTCCCAGCATGAAGAGGGGGTCACCCATAAAGTAGAAAACAACATAAGGGTGGCCAAATAAGGAATCTTCCCTTAGACACCTTTATACTTGCATAAGTGTTATACATCACATAATGCATATGCTTTATACAGGTATAATTAATCAGAAGCTTTCACTCCATACTATATTCTAAGTCATCTACTTTACTGAACTATTATTAATTGTTCATCAACTATGCAACCGGGCCGATTGTGTTGCGACCTGTCTGCAAAGATGTTAACTTGTCTAGCCATGCTCAGTCACTCTGCCCATGATATTTTATATATCTAACTGGGCTAGTAATACATACCCCCTTCTCAAATCTAAACCATCAGACTCATCATCATCATGACGTCAGTTGCGATGCGACAAAGACTGCTTTCATTACTTGACTGTCGCTCTCCATTTAGCTCTCTGATGTGAGAGTGATGTCCATGAGTCGGTCTTAATGTCTCTCAGCTTCAGGTTTCTCTTGTTGGTATCCTTGAACCGGAGATTCTTTCTGATCAGAAGATCATCCATAGAGGGCAGCCCTGTCCGTTTGATTATTTCCTTATTTGTCACTTTGTCCTTCCAGGTTAGCCTCATTATCGAACGCAGATGTAGCATCATGAAAGCATGCAGCTTTTTCACCTGTCGTGTGTACACTATCCAGGCCTCGCCTCTGTGTAGTAGGATGGATAGCACAATTGCATGGTAGGTCTTGCCTTTGACCCGCATGGACACATGATGGTTGTTCCAGAGACTCTGGCAGAGACTCTGGCTCCAGAGACTCAGCCGAAAGATGTCCCTGTGGTTCCCATAACCTTCTGCCCATTGTGTCCCTGTGGTTCCTATAACCCTCAGTCCACTGTGTCCCTGTGGTTCCCATAACCCTCTGCCGCTGTATCCCTGTGGTTCCCATAACCCTCTGCCCGCTGTATCCCTGTGGTTCCCATAATGCTATGCCTGCTGTGTCCCTGTGGCTCCCATAACCCTCTGCCTTGGCCATACTCCTTCTCTGTATTTCAGCATCAATGCATACATCACTTGATATAGTGCTTCCGAGTTGGGGACTGGGACAGAGTTCAGTTTGTTTCCGTGAACCATGATATCCACCTCTCGGGTTCTTGTACAGTTGGGTTGGTACAGCACCTCTGTCTTCTTGATGTTAATCTTCAGGCCAAACTTCTTTGATGCATCGGAGAAAGCATCCACTATTTTCTGGATCTCTTCAGCAGAGTGGGCAACCAGTGCACTGTCATCTGCAAATAGCAGCTCTCTCACCAGTATCCGAGTAGACTTAGTCTTCACTCTGAAGTGTGCGATGTTGAATAGGTCAGCGTTCTCTCTGGACTGTATATAGACACCATCCCCCATTCCTTGGAAAGCCTCGTCGAGCATTGCTGATAGGAAGATGGAGAAGAGCATGGGGGCCAGTACACAACCTTTCTTGACCCCATTGGTAACCCCAAACAATTCTGAGACTTCCCCTCCAACACTAACATTCACCATCATTCCTGTATGTAGAGCCTCGATCATAATTGGGAACTTCTCTGAGCATCCATACTTCCTCAGTAGCTGCCATAGCCTGGTCCTGCCGACTGTATTGAATGCCTTAGTGAAATCGACAAATACCATGTACAGTGGTCGGTCTTGCGCAATGCACTTTTCACCATCGGACTATGTAACTTTAATCAAACACATTAGATCTTTGATGTAATATTAATATGGGGAAAATGGTATGGTTTGATGCACCTTCATACCTCATTTCCTCATAACACTAATAATAATAATATTAATGTAACTTTAGTTAAACGTAATCTGTAGCAATACCCATTGTAAGGAACTGTTTCTAAATATATATACATATATATATACACATATATACATAAAACTGGGTTAACAATACACTTCCCCCTTCTCTGTACACAATTGACATACTTAATCCGAAGCTGCGCCCCCATTCTGTGTACACTCAGGCCATTCTCTGCACCCCTCCTCCACCCACCAGGGAGTCTCTTTAATCCCTACTCCACCCTCTACCCCTACACCCTACATCCCACAGCCCATAGCCCACACCCCACACCCCACACCCCACACCCTACACCCAACACCCCACAGCCCACACCCTACACCTCACACCCTAAATCCCAACACCAGCACACAACATTGCCCCGTTTCCATCAGCTGACCATTGATCACGACCCCATGCAATATTGATGCAGACGTCAGCCGGCTGGATGCCGACTCCGCCCCCGGCTCTCCCCGGAGACTCGGCCCAACGGTGCCTCTCAAAGCTGCAACCTGAACATGAACACCTGGTGTAGTTGAACCCCATCGCCTTTCCTGGCTACCCCCCTTCCCCCCTGCCCTCCTCCTCCCCCTCCCCCTTCCCCACTTCCAACCCTCCCCCTCTCAGGTTCATCTCAGCCAATCAACAGGACACACCTGGGTGTGTTTATTTGAGGTTCTGCATCCTCACAACTTCTAGGGTACCGAGTTATGACAGTGCACACTCATGATGACTTTATAATACCCGCCCCATTGGCATTGGGAGACCAGGCCACTGGCACCATTACATAATTTCCCATTCAAACGCATCATCCTGACACTGAGCTAACCAGTCCTTGCCCTATCCTATTAATGCCAAAGGCCAAGCTAGGTAGTGACAAGATTTAATTTGGTAAGTCATAGGTTTGACTCAACTGGAATTCGACACTCCTGATCTCTCGCATGTGAGGTTTGCACGCTACTAAATTGGTCACCGCGTCCAGTCATGTCATTGTTGTGTGTGTAATATCTTTGATATATATTGCATATGAATTGTAATGAGTAAACCTGAGATTGTATCAGCTTGCTGAACACAACCACTTCTTTATCCATCTGTGCCCCGTTGTATACAGTGGAAACCCCGTATTGAATGCTGCAGTCGTCCAGTGCGATTCCAGTGCTAAATCCATTTAACCTGGCAAATGGGGCCCTGGCTCAGGCGTATAAGTAGAGTGGGCGTGTGTGTACATGGATGCAGTGATACAAGGCTGGGAGGGGGCGGAGTAGGGACAACACAGGCAGTAGGGGGATGATTTAGAAATGCTGGCTCGTAGAGTAATGGGCGTGATTGTGGGTGGTGAGAGAGGGTGGCCCACACCCACACGCACCCACCTACCCACCTACCCAACCAACAACAGCTTCTAGCCCCCAACCCACATTTGTACCATGGCCTGTGTGCTTGCTGGGAATATCCGTATCTGTCGGTGTTAACCCTCTGCCCACTGTGCCCCGGTGGTTCCAATAACCCTCTGCCCAATGTGTCTCTGTGGTTCCCATAACCATCTGCCCAATGTGTCCCTGTGGTTGTCGGAACCCTCTGCCTGCTGTGTTCCTATGATTCCCACAACCCTCTGCCCTCGGTGTCCCTATGGTTCCCAGAAGACTCTGCCCGCTGAATCCCTGTGGTTCCCGTAACCCTCTGACTGTTGTATTCATATGGTTCCCATAACCCCTCTGACTGCTGAATCCCTGTGGTTCCTATAACCCTCTGTCCGCTATGTCTCTGGGGTTCCTATAACCCACTGCCCACCCTGTCTGTGTGGGTTCCATAACCCTCTGTCTGCTGTGTCCCTGTGGTTCCCATAACCATCTGCTTGCTATGCCCCTGTGCTTTCCATAACCCTCTGCCTGCTGTGTCCCTGTGGTTCATATAACCATCTGCCCGGTATGCCAATGTAGTTCCCATAACCCTCTGCTCGCTATGTCCCTGTTGTTACCATAACTCTCTCCCCGCTGAATCCCTGTGGCTCCCATAACCCTCTGCCCGCTGAATCTCCGTGGCTCGCACAACCCTCTGCCATATGTGTACCCCTGGTTTCCATAACCTTCTGCCTGCTGAATCCCTGAGGTTCCTATAACCCTCTGCCCAATGTGTCTCTGTGGTTCCCATAATCCTCTGCCCACTGTGTCCCTGTGGTTCCCATAACCATCTGCCCATTGTGTCCCTGTGGTTCCTATAACCCTCAGTCCACTGTGTCCCTGTGGTTCCCATAACCCTCTGCCCGCTGTATCCCTGTGGTTCCCATAACCCTCTGCCCGCTGTATCCCTGTGGTTCCCATAACCCTCTGCCTGCTGAATCCCTGTGGTTCCCATAACCCTCTGCCCGCTGTATCCCTGTGGTTCCCATAATCCTATGCCTGCTTTGTCCATGTGGTTCCCATAACCCTCTTCCCGCTGTGTCCCTGTGGCTCCCATAACCCTCTGCCCGCTGTATCCCTGTGGTTCCCATAACCCTCTGCCCGCTGTGTCCCTGTGGTTCCCATAACCCTCAGCCCGCTGGGTCCCTGTGGCTCCCATAACCCTCTGCCCACTGTATCCCTGTGGCTCCCATAACCCTCTGCCTGATGTGTCCCTGTGGTTCCCATAACCCTCTGCCCGCTGTGTCCCTGTGGTTCCCATAACCCTCAGCCGCTGTGTCCCTGTGGCTCCCATAACCATCTGCCCGCTGTATCCCTGTGGCTCCCATAACGCTCTGCCCGCTGTGTCCCTGTGGCTCCCATAACCCTATGCCCGCTGTATCCCTGTGGTTCCCATAACTCCCTGCCTGCTGTGTCCCTGTGGTTCTCATATCTCTCTGCCCACTGTCAGAAACAGACAAGTTTACACACCAACCAAAACCAACACAAACTTCCCAGCATATATTGCTATCACGCCAGAAGCGCGCACGTAGTTCAACTATACCGGAAATGCATGGTGCCAGCTGCTGCGGCGCCCCCTCGTGGCATTTTAAAATGCCCCATGTAGACTAACTGATTGGAGAAATTAGACGGATGGGTTGCTGGTTTGCAGCTGGCAATGTGCTGTACAATACATACACACAGATGATGTTGCCGATGCCACGCCCACCGCCCGGAAACTAGGTCAATGTACCAGACCCGGATGTAGAGAAAAACAGATTGTAGCGGCAAGTTTTGTGTTGATTTTGTTGTTGTTGGTGGTGGTGGTGGTGGTGTTGTTGTTAGGACGCTCTCGGCAATGTCTGTCTTCTTAAAGGACAATCAATAATGAGGTCATTTATATATGACATAAAGCTCTGTTTGTCAAAAGTAGACTCCAACACCAATTTGTACGGTAGCCCATATGTCATAAAACGATTAGACCTGAATCAGCCCCCACCACTGTCGTTGTAATGCTTACAATTACATACATACAGACAAGGCACTTACATATACCCACAGGGTAGGTTCAACAACCATAAATCACGTAGATTGTACAGCACCCAGGTCAAGGCAACCAGTGTCATGCTGGGGGTTGGTGATGAAAATGGGAAATAGTGTGTGCCTAGAGGAGGAATAACACCCACATATATTGCATCCCGGCCGTGTGTGCTAACAATGACACCACCTAGGCTCCCTGATATCACCACTATTTGTATATGTGGCTACTTGCCTGAGAGATCAGTGCAGAGCTCCTACATATATATCATTCCTGACCCAGAACGATGGTGCCACCCAAAATCAGGGGCTGTACCAGTACAAATATCCTCAATGTATTGTATCTACGCAATGTTGCATCACTGTAAAATCAAAAACATTTGCATAATAAAAAGGTGGGGTTGTTCGCAGTCCCAGCCTCATTCTGAAATCCACCGACAAGAGAGACAAGTGAAATTAGAGGTGTGCTATAGCTTTATACATCAGGGCCCGTATTCATGAGCTTGGGGTACGCTTAGCCGGAGGGTAGGCCTTAGCCGTTGGGTAGCTATCCCACGGTTTAACGGCGGCGGTTAATTAGGTCAATCGGTATTCACCAATGATGCAGCCGGGCCGGATAGCTACCCGTTCGATTATTTATAGATTTGGGAATTCCCTCCAGTCGCTGCGGCGGCGGCGATTTGTTTACTTTACATTCATCGATTCGACAATGTGCATAACACCGCCAATGCGGCGTTATGCGTTAATAACGGTTCGATTTTAGGGTTAATTTAATGAAATTTCACGATTTGAGTATGTAATTCTGTTAAATATGATCGCATTCAATAGATTTGGGCCTAATATATAGCCGTAAGAAATTCACGCCGATTCGGCGGCCACGGGCAGCCCTTTTTACTTGACGTTGACAGTATGGATATCAACGTCGCTGCGGCGGTGGCGATTTGTTTACTTTATATTCGTCGATTCGACAATATGAATAACGCTGCCAATGCGGTGGCGGCGTGAATTTCGCTTCGGATTTAGGGTTAAATTGATCAAATTTCACTTATTGCATATGTAATTCTGTTAAATATGATCGCATTGAATAGATTCAGACCCACACACGCTCAATACCCCTCGGGGTAGTGGCTTACCCCTGATTCGAAATTGGGGTAGGGTACTCCCCGGTTAGAGCCCCAGGGTAGCGCTACCCCGAGCTCATGAATACGGCCCCTGAAGCTAGGTGTCCGGAGATTAACTATGGAACCGATACGAAAGCAACACATTATACTAGGGATCTATTGATGTTGAATGACGTCACAGGTAAATGGAAAGAAGAAAAGGATGGGACAAAGTTGAGAATAAATAAACATTGCCCAGAGTGATTTCTGATTCAAAACCAACATTGGGGGCAGTGTACATTTGTACCAATCAGCTGACTAGTTTCAAAGAGACATGTTTCTGCCCTTTGAATGTAGGGCATTTGTTCCTGCCTCCCTTTAAGAACTCACCCCCAATAGCCGATGTTCATATTTTTTGTGATGGGGATTTGTTAAACAAGCCATTTGTTTTACTTGGCTGTGTATCTAATCTATCTGAGATTAAATGTGGCGCCGCTGCTTTGCAATGGACACATTTCTGGGCCACTATATTTTCCGAGAAACCAGAAGAGGAGTGTGGACCCCCAGAGGAGGCACCACACCGAAATGCCATCTTGCAAATTAAATACCACACATCATTGAAAGCGCCCGGAGATGGATTTTCACTTCTTTTTCTTAAAGCTGCATAGTCCGATGAAGCATCATAATCTCAAAACCAAACCACGCACCTAGATTTGCTTCTATATATCTACCTTAGATACTGATGCACTTATTAAGCAGTTGTTGCCATTTTGAAGGCCACGCTGATTCAATTTAGTCAAACCTGCTACTGCATGAGTCTATGTTATCAGACTGTTGGTGTACTTTGCAAGATTCATTTTGCATGCTTGCTCTTCAAATATCTCTAAAATAAAAATTACTTCAAACTAAGAAATAATTTTGCAATTCTACAAACAAAAAAAGCAACAACGGATAGTAAGTTCCTTCAATTCGATAGATGACAGTTTGATGCCACCCTTCTCTGGGTGAGTGCAGGAGGTGGTGTGTGTGGGGGGGTAGGGATGGAGGGAGGAGTGTGGGTTTAGGAGGGGGAATTAGAGAGGACTACACCCACCTTGGGCATTACTATGTAGTTGTAGGTATACCCAAACTCCCTGGGTTTCTCGGGTTGCCGACCTACGGACGGCGGATAGGGAACCAGGTAGCCGCACTGACCCACCTACCGAATATAAATGAGCCAATCAGATTCATCCTCGCCTCTCACCCTGAACGACGACGTGCTTCACATGCACATGCACACCGAAAAGCGCCGGTGCGCAGAAGCCGCCGGCTTTGGGTTGTTCTGGGGCAGCCATCTTGGGGGAAATCGCATCGGTGGCACTCATCGTCAAGTTATTCAGTTTCAGGGTAAACTACTGCCCACCCAAACACCCTTAAAAACAAAAACAACAAATCACCACACACAAAAGACACCAATAAAAAGGATGACAAAACTATACAGTATAACCCCATTGAACAAAGCTCGGTTAAACCAAACGCTCGGTTAATCCAAATTGTGTTGGTGGCCCATCAAAATACTACCATTTATCATATAAAAAAGTTGGTTAAACCAAAGTCGGTTAATCCAAATTATTGGTTAATGCAAACAAAATTGTCGGACCCCAGGCCACTCTGGTATGGTTAAACCAAACTTTCATGTGGTTATAAGGTCAAGTGAGACCCCATATGATAAATGGTAGTATTTTGCCAGGCCACCAAAAAAAGTTTGGATTAAACGATCGTTTGGTTTAACCGAGCAGGGTTTAACGGGGTTATACTGTACATACATAAAAAACAATAATCAAAGTGACCACATACATTGTGTATTACATGTGCAAAACACTCTTACTCAAAGTCAAAGTCAAAGCCAAAGCTTGGTTTAACCAATGATCGGTTAATCCAAACAGATGTCTAGGGTCCCTTCAAGTTTGGTTTAATGGGGTTATACTGTACAACAACAAAAAACTACCAAAGCATAGCCTCCACTCTGTACCTACTCACCAAACTAATGAACCATATACAAACTACAACGCTATAGTTTATCAAGAAAATTCAGATGCATTTTGCAAGCCTTAGGTGAGAGAGAATGCAACATTCAGTATTACCCATAGCAGGAAGTCATACCCATAGGTGTAGTACCTGCTCACCGGTATGACCAGCAAATCAATTAATGTGATACGTTAGATCAAATCGAGATAAGTGTTTTGGTGAACATCATTTGATGATCTCATCACAGAGTGCAGTTTCAAATATATTATGTCCATCCTGGTATGACCATATATGTTGCTAAGAGGTAAAACCCAAGCAAAGAATCACATTATTTGTGTATTTGATATGTATGCTATGACTATTATATATTATATATTATATATATATCATATGTTATATATGGTATATATGAACGATATATATATATATTGTAGATGCATGGTATGTATTATATATATTATATATTATATATAACTTAGTATATAGATTATATATCGTATATTATATACATAGACTGTACACATTATATATATATGATAGTATACATACATAGTATATGCCTTAAATATGTCATACATTACATATTATATGCATTATATGTTATGTATATTATATATTATATATGATATGTACTATATAAATTATATGGTATACCTGTCATATATAGTATACATATAGTGTATACAATATATGTAGTAGCTATATATTATATGTATTATATGTTATATTATATAAATATAGTATATGCATCATATACTATACATTTTACATCCTATATTATATGGATTACATATATTATACATCACACATTGTATGCATTATTTAGTGTGCCTATTATATGTTATATGTATTATGTATTGTATACATATACTAAATAGTAATTTGATTATATTCTATATTACATCAATTATATTAATATTACATTATATATAGTATATATTTTAATTATTACATATTGTATTTATGGTACATGTGTTATATAGTATACATCTGCATATATTATATATGTTATATCTTACATATAGTGTATCTATATTATAAATATATATTATACACATTGCCCGTGTGTACACAGAGACCGAGAAACCAGTATCAGGATAATGTGACTGTGTGGGATATCGGGTCATGGTAGCGGTGGCCTGGTCTCCCAGTGGAGCAGTATTAAAAAACACATCGAGTGTGCCTTGTCACAGAGCACGGGACTGTTTGGCTCAGTGTCAGGACAATTTGACTGAGTAGGATATCAGGTAATGGTGCTGGTGGCCTGGTCTCCCATTGAGGAAGTACTAAAAAGTCACCATGAGTGTGCCCTGTCACAAGTCGGTACCTGTCCTGATATGACCTGAGATTTTGTTTATTTGTTCGTTGTTTTACGTCCTAGTAATATGACATGAGCTGTTGCTAGGACGTCAAACAACAACACCCAAACAAACTGAGTGGGGAATCAAGTATGCCACACCTCTGGCCAGAATTCAGCCGGGTTGCTCGGGATGCGCCCCCCCCCCCTCCGCCGCACTACTTCTGGAGCCTGGTGGCGCCCCCTTTGGGCGGATATTAATTTGATCCACAGCCCCGCTGGGTCTTAGCCTATTCCTGAGCAACATTGCACTTGAATATTGCAAAAGTGGGTTAGTAGGTCATGGCACTACCATTCCCCTTCTCTCTGCGTGTGTCTTCTATTCGAAACAAACACATTGATCTATATAGGTGATATGTAAGATGGTCGTGAGAGTTATACCACACCAGACAGGATGGCCGAATGAGTTAGAGCGTCCGTTTTCGTGTGTTGGTAGATCATGGGATCTTGGGTTCGAATACTGGTTGAGTCAAACCAATGACTTAAACATTGATACTTGTGGCTTTCAAGCCGGGTGCTCGGCATTATTAGGATAGGGCAAGGAGCAGTGCAGTGAGGAAGACCAGTCATCCACAATTGAAATGTCCCCTCCTTAATCAACTGATGCACCAACAAAAACAACAAAATAAAACATCCTGGAAACATCTAAGGTCATATCAGGACGTGTACCGACAGTGCACACTAATAGTGAGTTCATAGTACTGCCCCATTGGTAGACCAGGCCGCCATCACCATGACCTGATATCCTACTCAGTCACATTATCCTGACACTCAGCCAACCAGTCCCTTGCTCTGTCTTAATAATGCAGAGCGACCGGCTAGGAAACTACAAGTATCAAATTTTAAGTCATTGGTTTGATTCGACCAGGGTTCGAACCCACAATCTACCAAAACGGGAGACGAACCCTCAGTTCATTTGACAATCCCGTCTGGTCTGACGACATGATATATACATACTGTGTTCATAGCGATATACATGTATATTTTACATATATATCTGTCTATTTGTATAATGTCGTCATACATTGTAATTTCCACTGGCAGTTTGGAAAAGCTATGTTATTTTTCGGCATGCTGAAAGAGTCATAGACGACACTGCTTTTGTTAGACCCAGGTGTGCTGTCTTTATTTTCGTGCATTTCAATGTGCAGACCAAAAATAAACTAACATAATATATTCACTTCAATTATCCCCAAAAGTTATCCATTCATGCTAAAGAGAGTTACTTCAAACTAAATTAGGTAAGGTGTTGTCATGAGGGTGATGAAAATGGGACATATTATGGCTAGAAGAGGATTCAAACACACAGGTATTGGCATTCCTTGGATATATCATACTACTCATTACACCACCTAGGTTCCCTACTGCAATCACACGATACACCCATACCTCTATATGCGGTTCCTTTGTCAAGAGTTCACAGCGCACTATGACAGTAGATCATAGTGAACACCCTAATATAGTTATCTATATAAAAACTGGCAGAATCTTAAAACCATCGGACTAAGATTGCGATTAAGATTGAAGTGTTTCATCTGTATGCTCACGCCAAGTCGGATACTCCACCATCAGGGCCCAGTATATGTGCTGAGGATGCTCTGTTCAGTTTTGTCATGTACAGTGATGAATTAGAATCTGCTGGTGTTAGCAGGGTGTATCGCAGAAGCGGAGGTTCATCTGGTATTGCTGTTAGCACCATGTCAAGCTTCCATTTTGAACTACTCTGCACTGCAATTTGATAGGTATCCTATGCACGCCGGCGTTGCATGGGCGATGACTGTGCAACTTTACTGTTAAAGGAAGGCACAGCAGTGTGACTGATCACCTCCGACGAATCGATTAGGATGCAGGTGGTGCTTTTAGATGGCCTTCCTTTTTTATTTTCATTTTATTATTGTGTATCTTTGCATTTATATCCCCCCTTTAAAGAAATATATGTGTAGGCCTTTCGCCACCAGATGGCGGCACTGCCATTATGAGCCCCTCTTCCCCCTCTATGCACTCCGCCACACACCACCCGACAATCACCAATACACCCCCCAGGGTGTCCTATATATATATATATATATATATATATATATATATATATATATGTGTGTTTACAGCCGCCCCAGGGCATGGCTTCATAGCTCCACCAGCACCATTACCCATTCCTGCAACAATTTCTATTCACTCTGCAAAGCCTTGAGGCCTACCTACAATCACCCCCCACACACACACACTCACACCTCCCCACTCCACATTATTATACAAGGCCACTCAGCAGAAGCTTAAGGCCTACTTACAACCTCCCGCCCTGCCCCCTCACCCCCACCCACACACACCTCCCCTCCCACCCCCCGACACCCCTTTGTTATATACAGCCACTCCGGATGAATGCCCATGTAATGGCCATGTATGGGCGTGCCTGCATCATCAGTGTGGTTACCGGTATGTGTTGTGTAAATGTTTTATGCGCATGTTATTTAAGGCAGTGTATAGCAAAGGTTGGATACTACAATAATAGCTGTGTTTTTGTGCTGCAGCGTTTCATACATTGTCAGTGTTTCTTCAATCATTGTTTATTAGTTGGTTGGTTGGGGTTGTACGTCCTAGCAACATCTGTGGTCATATCAGGATGTGTACAGACTTAAACCTGAAGCTGAGAGACATTAAGACCGACTCATGGACATCACTCTCACAGCAGAGAGCTAAATGGAGAGCGGCAGTCAAGTAATGAAAGCACTCCTTGTTGCATTGCGACTGACATCATCATCATGATGATGACGGACTTGTGACAGTGCGCTAATGGCAACTTTATAGTGCTGACCCACTTGGAGATCAGGCCGCTAGCATCATGACCCAGTATCACACTCAGTCACATTATCCACACACTGAGCTAACCAGTCCTTGCCATATCCCAATAATGCCAAGCTTCATGGTAAGTGGCAACAAGTATCAATTTTATAAGTCACCTGTTTGACTCTGCTAGGATTCCAACTCCAGAACTTCTGCGCGAGAAGCCTGCGCTCTACCGATTCGGCCACCGCATCCAGTCACGAAAGGAGTTATCGAAAATCCATAGTTACCATACACAAAGTAATCCGTTGTTTTATATCATTATCACAAGTTGAAAATTTAAATAGTCGATTGTGGGGTAGTGGGAAAGTGGGGCTGGGTGAGGGGGGTGCCCACAAATTTCAGTATATTCCATATCCAATCATTTATCCATTGAATGTAATATTGCTATATTCTAATGCTTTTCTCTTAGCAGTGTGTAGAGTATCATCGCCCAGTCTCTGATGCTATTCCTTTTGATTACAACCGCACACCAAACTGGTCACAGGTGGTCCAGTGTATTATTAACAACCCCACCCCAACAATGTAATTCATATACTCACATAACTAACTACACTAGCGTAACACCAGAATATTTCTAACAAACTGACATTTATATACGGCTTACCTAACTCCAACTGAACATTACAACTTACTACAACTTTACCAACTGAATACAGACAATAACTTCTGCCCACATTCTAAATAGTATTGTAATACTCACATTGATCTGACTAATATTTCTCTAGTTATATGACACTACTGTTACCATATTGCTATGGAACATTTTGGTTCCAGAATTTCATTGTGTTACATGTTGCAAATTGTGTGTTCAACAGTTATTGTATATCTTATTCTATATACATTTTGTGTAAATAACCCTGAATTGAAAAATGGCTGGAAGACCAGGTCTTCAGCACTGACAAAAGACTTGTTCAGCAGAATAAACATATTTATCAAAATAAAAACACACACAAACCTTGACTTGAATTCATGAACAGAAACACATGGGCGAAACACAGTATTCCCAGAGTGCCTGTACGGAGACTTAGCCGGTCTGTTATTGATTGATGTATAAAACAATCATAAATGAACGACCAGCACGTACGGGAAGGGAGTGCTTTCTGTATACAAACAACTCTAAACTAAATTTCAGTTTCTTAAATTCCCTGATGAGTATCAACCAGACAAGCTTATTAGGTAAGTGGATGACAGCATTCCATGCTGTACAACATTTACAATGTCCGTAGTACCAAAGGAGATCCTCTATTCTCAACTGTCTTCTCGTTCCAGAAAGAGAGGGCGCCCTCGTCTCCGGTTCAAGGATACCATCAAGAGAAACCTGAAGCTGAGAGACATTAAGACCAACTCATGGACATCACTCTCACAGCAGAGAGCTAAATGGAGCGCGACAGTCAAGTAATGAAAGCAGTCTTTATTGCATCACGACCGACAGGATGATGATAATGGGTATTCTGACTTCCACTGGTCCCTCAGGGGTGACTGACGCTGTGACCCAGCAGGCAGCCTAAGTAGCCATTGAATTCTGCTCATTATTCTTCGAGATCATTTGTACTCCCGATTAACTGCATATACAATCTAAGTCCTCATCCTGCCCCACTACTTAGTATCTTATATTAAAATCGCATAGTACAATGGTTTAGAGTATCTGTCATTGTTATGAGAAAAATATAATATTTAAGTGATTGTTTTAATCTACCTTAGTATGGTTTCAAGTAGTGTTTATTATGACAGGCTAAGTTTTGAGATATTTGAAGTGCAAAGAGTTCAAATTAGTTTTGGCAAGCATGCCAACAATTTGACATTATAGGCTTTAGTATTGTGATGGTACAGTGTCGTGTGGGTGATGAAAATGGGAAATTGCGCGCCCAGAGCGGGACTCAAACCCACATCTCTTTGCATTCCGGGCCAGTGTGCCAACCATTTCACCACCCAGGCTCCCCAGCATCACCACACTACCCATGCCTACCTGTCTATGTGGCTCCTTGTCTGAGAAGTCAGTGCAGACCACTATACTCATCCCCCTGGAATTGTAAGTCAGTTAGTGCTTACAATTACATACATACAGACAATGCACTTATATATACATACACAGGGTCGGTTGAACAACCATACAGCGCATAGCTTGTACATGATCATGGTCACGGCAACCAGTGTTGTGGTCCATGGTCTTCCACACTGCCATGCACTCACAGAAGAACACCAAGCTTGAGTAACAGTACGCTTCAACTGGTTTATTACAAAACCTATCTGCTGTCCGTGGCATCAACAGTCAACTGACCCGCCCCTACCTCACCAGGTCCCACGTTGCATCTATAGGTGGGTGGAGGGTGTGCTAGCCACATGCAATAGAGGGCAGCCCAGCCAGGGCCCTGCCAGGTGGCTAGCATGCCACCACCTAGCGCAGTTCAGTGTAACTGCGTAGGTGTGCGGCATAGTGTCTGCCGCCACCACGTGATAGTGGAGCTCATGTCCAGACTACTACACTATTAACATGTTTTATTAAATTGATTCAGTATTCCCTTATATGTAGCGACAAGTGCTTAATAAGTGCAGCAGTGTCTAAATTAGATGGGTAGAACCACTTCTAGGTAATTGCTTTAGTTTAGAAAAGTTGATGTTTCAGCAGACTGTGCAGCTTTAAAGTAGATGACACCAGTGAAGACCACCAATATCCTGTTCAGGTACCTGTTTTGTGACTGAACATACTGAAGTAGTCTCGACTGACCTCTTACATAATGGCCCTGTCACACTACGACGCTTCTCTCGGCGACCCGTCAGCGTTGAAAGTACTATTTTGCGCGTCGAGAAACGTCAAACTTTTCGGCGGTTTGGGGGAAAAGATCGGCGTCAGCGCGGCGCGTTATGCGCGCGCGGCCAACGTGTGTCTACGTGCTGGGGAAAAAAAAAAGAAGAAGTTTGGCGCGATGTCTTCATTTAACCTTAAATGTTGCTATGGCGTCAAACAAAAACGGCCCAGTTTGCCGCAACGTCTGAGCAACGACCCTCCCGCGAGCGCCGTCTTCCTAGCGTTCCCATAACGTTATGCCGGCGCGTCCAACGCAGCGCGACGCGCACCTAACGTCATTACCCATATATTTGCGCGCGCTGGCGGTCGTTGGGTTGTTTTGGACAGGTTCAAAACACTCAGCGACCAATAACGCGCGCCGACTTTCGCCGGCGACTCGCCGGCGACAAAGAAGTGTACCGACGTGTACCGACGCGCCCATAACGCGCCACCAGCGCTTCTCGATATTTCACCAAATATCGCCCAAAAACACCACACGTTGACGGGTCGCCGGCGAGAAGCGTCGTAGTGTGACAGCCCCATTAGGAGCCACATAGGCAGGTAGGCGCCGATGTGGTGATTGCATCAGGGATCGGATATAATCTACTGGTTAGGACATTAGCCATTGAATTTCAGAAAGCATGGGTTTGAATGCTGCTCTAGGTGCAATGTTTCTCATTTCCATCACCATGGTGCCATGACCAGGATTATCTACAAGACATGTGGTGTGAGGTTGAAGCTACCCTTTGTGTGTATTTGTATGTTTGTAAGTGTGATCATTCAGCGTCCTTTAACATTGGTTGGGTTTTGGAGTTTTATGTCCTGGCAACATCTGACATCATATCAGGACGGGTACTGACTTGTGACAGTGTGCACTCATGGTGACTTTATAGTGCTGGCCCACTGGGAGCCCAGGCCACCAGCACCATGACCTGGCATCTTGACATTATCTTGACACTGAGCGAACCAGTCCTTGCCAATTCTAATAAGTGCCTGGCTAGGAAGCGATAAGTATAAATTTGTAAGTCATTGATTTAACTTGACTAGCAAACCTGTGGGTTTGAATCCCATGATCTACAAAAATAGGAGACGGACGCTCAACTCATTTGGCCATCCATTCTCCGGTGTGTGTGTGTGGGGGGGGGGGTCCTCTGAGACCACTTTCATCCCTGAATATGATCTTCGGCGTGATAACCATAGACCCACTGAACTAATATGAATCAAACTGATCCTAACCTCAGTTGACTCCAGTTGCAGGACAGACTGCCCTGTGTGTGTGTGTGTGTGTGGGGGGGGGGGGGTGAAGTGTCAACTAGCGCCTTCTGTCACTCGCACTGACAGTTAACCAAGGGCATTCTTAGTATTGTGTTACCATTCATTTTTCTGCCTTCAGCGCCATCTTGCTGAAAAGGCCTTCCCGAAATGGGATATTTTAAAATGGATAATTGTAATCTGGATTTGGCTGCTCAGCTTCTAATAGTTGTAACACGTGTGTTTGGGGAGGCGAGCTGTCATTTATCTATTTTACAGTTGTACAGTAAACAGTTTTATAAAGAACTGAAATGAATTTGACAGAGCAACACATTAAATAAAAGAGTATCTGATCTCAAAGTAATTAAAGGTATTAATATTTATTGAATTGGAAATCCTAAACCAACAACAAAAACCTTGCATGTAAGCAGGATTTGATGTACCTCATACTCATTCCTTATTGCATTATGTACGCTTTGAGTTCAGAATGTACTTGACACTTCTATTTACTATATAAACCAGGTAAAAGAAATTTTGTGAATACATATATACCTGTAACACCTACTGTCATAAGACCAGTGATATGGCACTAACAACAGATAGATATGTCAGGCATGTGATTGGGTGCACGAAAAAACCCCTGAAAATGTGTTTAGGTTATTGTGGGGACACACAACATCCCACTGAGTCGCGAGAGGTATGCAAATAGTGTATTTCAGAGGTGTTTCAGCGGCCAGAAAAAAACAGCGGAATTTAACAAAAAACGGAAATCCATTTCCCCGCCAGAGAAATCACCTGCCTATTATGAATACAATGAATTTACCTAAGAAACCCATCAACAACATTCAATCTCGTCATTTCATCTCCGCAAATCGTTCAAAGGTACCATACAGGTTCCAAGCCGGAAGACCATTTCGGAACAAACATATTTCAATTATTTTGTGTTAACACCTTGCAGTATTCCATCTGGCATTAATGTACACGTTTGACATATTGTCTTATATCTCGGTTCTTTGTTGGAGCTTTACATCCGGGCAACATCTAAGGTAATGTAAGGACAGGTATTGACTTGTGACAGTGCGCAGTCATGCCGGCTGTATATTTGGTGTGTTTGTTTGTTAAGCCCCCCCCCCCCCCCCCCCCTGGGCCCAAACAGTAAACATCGGCTATTGGGGGTTGGTTGTTGGAGTTTTACATCCTGCCAACATCTAAGGTCATACCAGGACTGGCCCTTTGGGAGATGAGGCCACCAGCATCATGACCCACTTTCCAACTCAGTTACATTATCCTGATACTCTGCTAACCAATCCTTACCCTATCATAGTAATGCGAAGCAAAGGCTAGGTAGCGACAAGTATACATTTGATAAGTATCGGTTTGAAATGTCCAAGTTTTCAAACTGTCAGATTTCCGCACGGAAAGCCTGCGCTCTCACCGATTTAGCCATCACATCCTCTGTCCTGTATTTTGCACACGGCAATAATGTATATGGCCGCAATGGCCATTGTTTGTTTGTTGTTGTTTTACGTCCTAGCAACATCGAAGTTCATATCAGGATGGGTACCGACTTGTGTCAGTGTGCACTCATGGCAACTTTATAGTGCCGCCCCACTGGGACATCAGGCTGCCATCACCATGACCTGATATCCCACTCAGTCACATTATCCTGACACTGAGCCAACCAGTCCTTGCCCTATCCTAATAATGCTGAGCGCCAGGCAGGGAAGCGACAAGTATCAATTTTGAAGTCATTGGTTTGACTCTACCAGGATTCGAACCCACGTACTCATGGGTTCGGATCTCCCGATCTCCCAAAACAGGAGACGGAGCAATGGCCATTTGAGGTATTGCCATTTACTTGTGCGTATCCACTGACGTACCGTGGTATTTGATATAATTTGTCCAAGTTGAATTTCTCAGAGATATGATGTCTCACTGAGCGGTGGGTCTTCTCAGATTCCGCATCGGGACATTGCCACGAGACGCACTTTCAGATAAGGCCAAATACATTAAACAAATTGGCGATTGTCCTTTTGAAATAGAAATCAAGGTCGGCCTGGTTGTTTTTATTTAGATTTTTTATTTTTGACGTAATTGTAATACGCAATGAGTTAAGCGTCCGCCTCCCGGTCTGGTAGGTCCTGGGATTCAAACTCCTAGGTTCGAACCCTGGCCGATTCAAACCAATGACTTAACCATTGATACAACA
The DNA here is from genome assembly GCA_030323885.1 of Branchipolynoe longqiensis. NCBI lineage: Eukaryota > Metazoa > Annelida > Polychaeta > Phyllodocida > Polynoidae > Branchipolynoe > Branchipolynoe longqiensis. Next base: position 50,274,936 of record CM059197.1, read on the forward strand.
ATTGAATTGCTGCTAGCCCGACACATTTTTAACAGGTAAACAACAATTCAGGGTCGGGTGATACTTTTCAGTCACGGGCGGGGACCATCACTATTTTGTTATTATTTGGCCTAATGCTCGTCTTACATTAGGTCTTCACTCTCCATGCAGCTTTGAAACATTTGTATTATTAAGCAATCATTGTCAGGTATTGGTTTTGAGGCTCAATATGAAGAGCTCTGGTGCAAAACCCAACAAACGCCATTCGGGGCAAAAATGACACGACGACTACCAGGTTTGAGCCATTGACAATATTCACAAATTCATAGGCAGCTATGAAGGCATATTATGATCACACACACACAGATTTTTTTTTTAAAACACCTTCAGAAAACTGGCATTCCTTGTGTCTTTTGAAAGCGCCACGTGGTGAGCCATTCCGATTCGTCTTCATCGGGCTCCTCACCGGACCAAGCCGTCGGAAAGCGCTGCCCGGCCAACAATGTACGGCGGCTGGGTCCGCGTTCATACCGTAATAGGCCCGCGCCGAGAGCCATTCAGCTGAGCCCCCGAGGAACCTCAAGGCGGTCCCGTCAGCGCCCGCCTTCCCGACTGGGTCGGCGGGCACTATTCCATTATGGTTTCAAAGAGCTTATAAGCCCCCCCCCCCTGCCCCTCCCCTTCCCCCTCGGCCTCCCCTCTTGATGGATCTCTCATACCGATCCAGCTATTGCCGGATCACATTGCTATGCCTCACAGCCTCCGGGATCCTGGACTCCAGCATCCCGCCACCCGCCTCCCGCCTCCCACCTCCAGCCTCCAGCCGCCAGCCTCCCGCCTCCCGCCTCCCGCCTCCCGCCTACCGCCTCCAGCCTCCCGCCTCCCGCCTCCCGCCTCCCGCCTCCCGCCTTCTACCACCCGTGTACCTCCGCCTCCCGCCTCTTGCATTCTGTCTCCCGCCTCCCGCCTCCCGCCTCCCACCCATCCGCCGCTTGCATTCTGCCTCCCGTCTCCCGCTCCCGCCCCGTCTCCCGTCTCTTGCATTCTGCCTCCCGCCTCCCGCCTCCCGCCTCTCGCCTCTCGCCTCTCGCCTCTCGCCTCTCGCCTCCCGCCTCCCGCCTCTCGCCTCCCTCCGCCCGCCTGCCCACCATCCGCCTTTTGCATTCTGCCTCCCGGCTCCCACCTCCTGCCTCCCACCTCCCTGCCATCTGCCTCTCCCACCACCCACCTCCCAGCCATCCGCCTCTTGCATTCTGCCTCCAGCCTCCACCTCCCCCTCTTGCATTCTGCCTCCACCTCCTGCCTCCTGCCTCCCGCCCCCGCCTCCCACCTCCCGCCTCCCGCCTTTCGCCTCCTGCCTCTCCGCCATCCGCCTCTTGCATTCTGCCTCCCGCCTCCCGCCTACCACCTCCCTGCCAATCCTCTTGCATTCTGCCTCCCACCGCCATGGTCCCCGCCTCCCGTGTCCTCCCCCGCCTTCCTCATTCCACAAATCTCCTTACATCCACCTCCCACTTCCACCAACCGCCATCAAGTCTTCTCGGACTTCCACGGCCCACCTCTCTCCTCCCACCCCCACCTCCCACCTCCACCCTCCGACCTTCACCCTCCCACCTCCACCCTCCGCCCTCCACCCTCCGCCCTCCACCCTCTCACCTCCCACCCACCCACCACCAACCCCACTTCCCACCTCCACCACCAGTCCTCCAACCAGCAGCCGCCGCAAGCCCCCTAAGCCCATCCCACCAAAACCAACCAGGCGCTACCGGCTCTTCTCTATCGGCAGTTCTCATTGTGATGTCATCACTTCGGGTCGCCGATGCCCTGCGGGCTTCACAACGCTGGTCCCATGGGGACCGTCGGCGTCACTCCGCTGGTCCCCGTGAACGGCTGGTCCCCGTGTCCGGAGGGCGTCACCCTGCTGGTCTCGGTGTCCGGCGGGCTTCCGGTATCTTCCCAGTGTCCGACGGGCTGCACCCCGCTGGTCCCGGCGTTTAGCGGGCTTCCGGTACGTTCCCAGTGTCGAGGGGCTGCACCCCGCTGGTCCCGGCGTTTAGCGGGCTTCCGGTACGTTCCCAGTGTCGAGGGGCTGCACCCCGCTGGTCCCGGCGTTTAGCGGGCTTCCGGTACGTTCCCAGTGTCGAGGGGCTGCACCCCGCTGGTTCCGGCGTTTAGCGGGCTTCCGGTCCCTTCCCAGTGTCGAGGGGCTGCACCCAGCTTGTCCCGGCGTCTAGCGGGCTTCCGGTAGGGTCGCAGTGCCCGGTTCGCGATGCTCGACTCCGTCTCGGTGTGAGGGCAGCTACCGGTGGACCGTCCCTGGCTGGTGTCACGAAATAGAATCACCTCCGCAAGGCTCCGCAAGCCCATCCCATGTCGCCGGAAGTCGGTCCTCATTGAGTGTTGCTTGCTTGAAGGTTTATACTGCCTATCATGGATAAGTCTGAATAGACTTGTTTTCACCATTAGACAGTTTGTCGATAGAAAGTGTCTACACTTTTACCGACCCAAGGGATTTTTAAGCTCCCAAACCAGTATAGACATGGTATCAGAGCAACTAGCCTTTGATTATGCTGTAAGTTATACACAGCGGTGTAAATCCAAATTAGCAGAGATGGGGGGCACGGGGAATTGAACCACCGACCTTCAGATTAGGAGTCTGACCTAGAAAAAAGTCATACACTCTAACCACTCCGCCACAGAGAACACCACAGTGTTATTTCCTATTGAGAGGAATCTGGCATAATTTCTTGCAGGGGGCTCAGCTATTCATATTCATATTCAGGTGTGCTGGTGACACAAAATAGAATCGCTCCCTCAACATGTTCTCCCCCCGGCGATTCTATTTCGAAATAAAATAGACCCTAGCGATTGTATTTCGAAATACGCCTCCCTCTACCTTCCCGTCCTCTCCCTCCTCTACCTCCCTCCTCCCCTTCCTCCCCTCCTTCCCCCTCATAATAATAACGCATATATCATTGTATTTATTCTATGTTCTGTAGTAAAATGTTAATTTGTACTAGTTTTGAAGACAATAAAAATATTGAAAAACTTGGATGGTCTCTATAAGGTGTATGGTGGTGAAGGTTGGTGGATATATTCAGTTAGTGGGGAGATGCAGGCACTCTGGGTGTCCCTTGCAAGGATTGCATAATGGATTATCATGGCCCGTCCTGATATGACCTTAGATGTTGCCAGGACGTAAAACTCCAACAACCAACCAACCTCTTCAGACTCTTATAGCCGACAGCGCTTGTGGCCATGACACTTGATTGTGCCTGTGATGGATTACTACTCACTTATCCATTTATGATTTGATAGACTGGTGATACGCCTGTATCAGGATGTCTAGAGCACCTTGTATTCTCAGGCAGGTGGTCAGCCCTCTAAGTACCGACTAGACCCAATGCTGCTTACCATCCGTGATCAGATTAGAACTAGCATTGCTAATGTGATATTGTCCATAGCAACGTCATACCCTTACTGAAATCCAAGGGGCGATCATTATTGTTATGGAATATCATTCATGGCGGGTAGGGAATGTATTTGCATGATGAAAAGTGGTCATAATATAAACATCTGTCATATTAAATACCGCAAAACTTGCAGTTAAGTCGAATTTTGTCTTCAATAAAGGAACTTATCAGAAGCAGTTCGACTTATATATTATATACATGCATCATATTTCCTACCAGCTGAAGGAAAGCTATTCTGGACCATCCTGGGTGTGCAGCACTGCGTTGTGTGGTCCACAACTGGTTCATCAAAGGCTGTGGTATGTGCTGTCCTGTCTGTGGGAACATGCATATAAAAGACCGCTTGCTGCTTATCGGAAAGCCTATGCAGATGCCTATGTGGCAGCAGCAGGTTTCCTCCAAAGAAATATGTCTGAATAACCATATACAGTGATATGTTTGACGTCCAACAGCCGATGACAACAATATATATACTCTAGAGGCGTTGTTTAATAAAACAAACGTTCCTCTGCATTGTGTTTTATTTGACTTAACTTATACTGAATTGATGGCCTGCAGATTTATTAACGCCATTTAAATCAAAAGATTTTCCGACATAGTTATCAGAAGTCAAGCTTGACTATGACAATGCCATTATGTACCATATATGTGTCATGGTGGTGATGAAAATGGGAAATACTGCGCCTAGAGCGGGACTCGAACCCACATCTCTTTGCATTCCGGGCCAGTGTGCTAAATATTACACCACCTAGGCTTCCCATGGTGCTGCGGCCGGTCTCCAAGTGTGGCAGTACTATAAAAGTCGCCATTAGTGCGCACTGTCACAAGTCAGTACCTGTCCTGATATGACCTTAGATGTTGCCAGGACGTAAAACACCAACAAGCAACCTAACTTATCAACTCATATTCTGTAGTATCCATTAACATTAAACTAAAGCATTCCTTTATCAAATTCGATGACATTTTCAGAAGAGACAGTTACCTGATCCTCTTCTTCCCCCACCCTGGAGAAGATGGTCTCACCGGTATCGTCTACTAGCCTCCAGCCTACACAATCCCTGCTAGTGTGTGATGGTGGTTGGTTGTTGGAGTTTGATGTCCTGGCTACATCTAATGTCATATCAGGAAGAGCACCGCCTTGTAACAGTGCACACTCATGGTGGCTTTCTCGTGCTGCCCCACTGGGAAATCAGGCCGCCGGCACCATGACCCAATATCCCACTCAGTCACATTATCTTGACATGAAGCCAACCATCCCTTGCCTCATTATATTAATCCAAAATGCCTGGCTAGGAAGCGACAAGCATCGATTTTATATGTCATTGGTTGGTCTCGACCTGGAACCGAATTCACGACCTTCCGCACTCGAGGTCTGCGCTTTACCATCACAAACTCCCATCTCCTGGAGCAGGTGGTCTCACCAGTATTGTCTTCTCCTTCTAGTCCCCAGCCGACATACTCCTTACCTCTCATGAGCATTGTCTTCTAGCCTCCAGCCCACACCCTCCCGGCTGGTGTGTGACTGTGTGATGATAACTACGCTATCAATCCTGACCACACAGCTTGTTTCATCACCCACCATTCCCCTTGATTGCCAAGTTATGAGGTATGGTTGTAGAGACACAAAGTGTAGGCCCATATATCACCTGGTATTATCTGCACTACATGACAAGGCAAGACAAGGCAGTAGATAGTGTATAGTAGAATGGAGTGAGTATTAGGCTCTGGCTGGACACAACCCCAATCTTTTATTTAAAGCTGCAGAGTCTGATGAAAACTTGATATTTTCAAAACCAAACAAATTATCGAGATTTGATTCCACATAACTAACTTAGATACTGGTGCACCTATTAAACATTTGTTGCCACATAAAAGTAAATACTGAGGCAATTTACTTGAAGCTGTTACTGCAGAAGGCTATGGTGTCAGAGTTTTGGCATGCTTGTCACAATTAATTTGCGATGTTTGCACTTTGAATATGTAGAAAGTTAGCCATTTACAATCCAAGTTACTTCAAACTAAAGTAAGGTAGAGCATAGCGATCAAGCTAATATATTTCTCCCAGAAAATGACAGAAATTCAAAACCATCGGACTATGCAACTTTAAGACAAAAATGCAAGATGAAGTGACCAACTACAGGTAGTGGTACAGGCAGGACCTGCTGGCCAGGCTGCAGTTGGCATACTTACATGCACATACAACTGTGCCCCATGCTGCTCCAACCGTGCGGCAGGACCTTCCGGAACAATGCGGCAAGCAACCGTGGTGATTCCGTTAGTACAATACTCGCATAAATCACTGCACATTTATATGTACACATATTATGTAAGTGCTCGCGACTGAGAAGATATGTCCCTGTACACTACATGACAATCTTGGTGGCCAAGTTAATCCACACACATCAACATCCCGCTGGCTTCGTGGTTTTCAAAAGGAAATATTTGTTTGTTTGTTATTGTTTTTTCGTCTAAGCTCATATCAGGACGGGTAAAAGTAAATAGTGTTGTATGTGATGTATAAGAGGTATGTGGGTATGAATGCGTGGAAGTGAATTCTATTAGTATTAATATTATTATTATGTATACTTATTTGAAACTCTATGCATCCTTACCACGACGGTCCGACCGGTGGCGCCGCCACCGGCCCTCCTCGTACCTAACGGACGCGCTCCTGTTTTCATTCGCACTGAGGAAGCATCGTGGGATTCGAACCCACGGGTTCGAATCCTAGTCAAGTCAAAGCGAAGACTTCAAAATTGATACTTGTCACTTCCTTGCTAGGCACTCGGCATTGTTAGGATAGGGCAAGGAATGGTTGGTTCAGTGTCAGGGTAATGTGACTGAGTGGGATATCAAGTCATGGTACCGATGGTCTGGTCTCCAGGTGGGGAATCAATATAAAGTCTCCATGAGTGGGCACTGCCACAACTCGGTACCAATCCTTAGAAGTATGACCTTAGAAATTGCCAGACTGCAACAAACAACCAACCCATCAGGGAGAAATGTGTGGGCTTCCTCCCACATCCCTGTATGTCAGTGGGTAGCGGGCGGCGGGAGGCGGGGGGCGGCGGGCGGTGCCGGGGGACGGCTGGCGGCGGGCCGTGGGCGGCGAGCGGCGGGCGGTCAACCACACGGAAACCAAATGGAGCTGTATGGGTCTTTCATTGGATTTCGCATGAAAGCTACCGTCAACGAACACTCAACTGAGCACAACACTATGAAACTGTCAGAGGAAATAGCACCGGCAATGCTGTATTGTAGTAGTCTACACTGATCTCTCAAGTAAGGAGCAGCATAAACAGGTAGGGATGGGTAGGGTGGTGACATCAGGGCGCCTAGGTGGTATAATGGTTAACACACTGGCCCGGAATGCAATAGATGTGGGTTTTGAGTCCCGCTGTAGGCACACTATTTCTAGTTGTACCACGCCGCTGGTGCCATGACCAGAAGCACGTAAAGCTACACACTGTATGGTTGTTGAATCTACCTTGTGTATGTACGTGTTGATTGATTTATTGATTGGTGATTGCTTTACGCTGTGTCGGCAACATAGGTTATATTGACGGTAAATTATATCAAAGTGTAGACAATGCAATAAGTAATGAGTATGGGGTGTATCAAATCATTTTACATTTACAGGCAAGTTTTTAGTTGTAGGATTTCCAATTCAATAGATAATAATACCTTTAATTAAATTTCACTTAGTCTTAGTGGAATGTGATCTGATACTCTTTTATACATTATGTTGTTTTGTATGCAGTAGAATTTGGGTATTAGTTGGGGTGATTTTTGTGTTAGTAAGTCAAGACGTCTTGACTATTGATCCGTTTTGTACATAAATAGGAATGAGGAATCCCGATATTGGTGGGAAGCGACAATACCAAATAAATAATGGATACGTGATACACCTCCAATATATTCACTTTGTTGTTGTACTGATATCGCCAAGCGCTGAAATGCACACACACACGCACACACATACACACAGAAACAGAAACAAGGCAGACTTGCGAATGAGCTACCGCACCCTGAGACAACACACTTCACTATGCCTACGTGCACACAGTACACACTGCTCACCGCATCTGAGTCATCCTGGAACACTGAATGTAGACCCACCTCATTCCTGTCCAATCCTCCTCTTGCTCCTCCTGCACCCAGTCCCCCCCTACCCACTGTCCTCAGCCGGAACTAAACACACACACATAGGAGACGGTTGCTATTCCTCCAATGTAGAAGGTGTAGAAGTTGATCCACTACTGTGTACTGCGGATGTCTACCTCCCCTCACCCCACCTCCCCTTACCCCGTATAGACGATGTGGCCAAATCGACAGGAGTACAAGCTTCCTCTCTGGAAGGTTGGCTGGTTGATTGTTGGACGTTTACATCCACGCAACCGAACTCCCGATCTCCCGCGCGCGAGGCCCGCGCTCTACCGATTCGGCCACCGCGTCCGATCTTGTGTGGAAGGTCGGGATTGCCCATGACTTACACAATTGATACTTACCACTGCGCCTAGCCTGGCACTTGGCATTACTAGGACATGGCAAGGACTGGTTAGCTCAGTGTCAGGATAATGTGACTGAGTGGTCAATTTTGTCATGATGGTGGCGCCCAGGCCTTCCATTAGGGCAGTACTATAAAGTTGCCATGAGTATGCACTGTCACAATTTGGTACCCAAACTAATATGGCATGAGATGCTGCTAGGATGTAAAATATTTAAAAAAACAATCCCCCACCTCTACCTCGGTCAACCGCCCGAAATAATCATGTGGCTTACATCATCGCGCATATTCAGCGATAAATAGTCAGGTCGTGCAGCAACAGGAACTTCCCGGCCATTATACTAGCTAGGATCCCTGATACGATCACTCTATTGACTACGACAGTAGCAAGTCTACTCGGGAAGCATCGTCTTTGTAAACAGGAAGGGAAGCATATTGTCTAAAATTCAATAACTATTGCTCACAGCGAGTGCACTCCTCATTTCCGCTAAACCTGGCAAATTTGTTTCCGCAGGGAAAAAACAATCAACTCTGACCCGCTTTCACAGCCGAGTCCTCCATCGTGAGTTCATCTCTTACGACCCCATAGACCAATACACTGCGGCCATCTCAGCTCGCCCCAGCGGCAAGTGACAGTAAATTGTCAGTCGAACCAACTGCCTTCGCTCCACCTCTCAGTATGTATATATATATATACATTATGGATGACTGACACACTGCAACATCACTCGAGCACCCTCCAGCTGCACTTCGGGCCGCCTCCTCTTCCAACACACACTACAGCGCCCCTTGACAACTGGTCCTGCGCTCTCAGCATCTGACCCCATGACCCCTACTATCCCGCCCCCTACCGGCTCTCTGCTCACCACCCACATTTATCCACCAGACGTGATAACCGAATCGGTAGAGCGCAGGCTCCCATGCTTAAAGTTGTATAGTCCAATGGCTTTGACGTTTCTGACATTTTCTGAGATAAATACATTAAAATGATCATTATAAGCTACTTTACTTTAGGTTGAAGTAACTTTTAGTTTAAATGGCTAACTTTGGAGATATTTGAAGTGACAACATGCCAAATTAATTTTGGCAAGCACACCAAAACTCTGATGCCATCGGCTTATGCAGTAACAGGTTCTATTAAACTGACTCCCCATGCCCTTCTATGTGACAACAAATGCTTAACAACTGTACCAGTATCTAAGATAAATATGTAGAATCAAATTCAGGTAAGTGTTTTGGTTTTGAAAATGTGATGCTTCATCGGATTATGGAACTTTAAGGTCGGGAGTTAAATTCCTGTTCAAGTCAAACCACTGACTTACACAATTGATATTTGACACGTCCTAGACAGGCGTTCTGCATTAGTACGATAGCGCAAGAACTGGTTGGCTCAGTGTTTAGAATAATGTGACTGAGTGGGATATCCGGCCATGGTGCTGGCGGCCTGCTCTCTTTCCCTCTCCTCCACGCCACTCCTATCCTTCCCTGTCCTCCACTCCACTATTCACCTCTCCTTCCCTCTCCTCCACTCCACTATTCACCTCTCCTCCCCTCTCCTCCACCCCATTCCTCTCCTATCCTCCCCTCTCCTCCACCCCATTACTCTCCTATCCGCCCCTCTCCTCCACCCCCTTCCTCTCCTATCCTCCCCTCTCCTCCACTCCACTATTCACCTCTCCTTCCCTCTCCTCCACCCCATTCCTCTCCTATCCTCCCCTCTCCTCCACCCCATTACTCTCCTATCCTTCCCTCTCCTCCATCTCATTCCTCTCCTATCCGCCCCTCTCCTCCACCCCATTCCTCTCCTATCCTCCCCTCTCCTCCACCCCATTCCTCTCCTATCCTCCCCTCTCCTCCACCCCATTCCTCTCCTATCCGCCCCTCTCCTCCACCCCATTCCTCTCCTCTCCTTCAATCTCCTCCACTTCACTCCTCTCCGCTCCTTCCCTCTCCTCCTCCCCATTCCTCTCCTCTCCTTCCCTCTCCTCCACCCCATTCCTCTCCTCTCCTTCCCTCTCCTCCACTCCACTCCTCTCCTCTCCTTCCCTCTCCTCCACCCCATTCCTCTCCTCTCCTTCCCTCTCCTCCACCCCATTCCTCTCCTCCTTTCCTCTCATCCACTCCACTCTCCCTCTCCTTCCCTCTCCTCCACCCCATTCCTCTCCTCTCCTTCCTCTCATCCACTCCATTCCTCTCCTCTCCTCCCTCTCATCCACCCCATTACTCTCCTATCCTTCCCTCTCCTCCACCCCATTCCTCTCCTATCCGCCCTCTCATCCACCCCATTCCTCTCCTCTCCTTCCCTCTCCTCCACCACATTCCTCTCCTGTCCTTCCCTCTCCTCCACTTCACTCCTCTCCTCTCCTTCCCTCTCCTCCACCACATTCCTCTCCTGTCCTTCCCTCTCCTCCACTTCACTCCTCTCCGCTCCTTCCCTCTCCTCCTCCCCATTCCTCTCCCCTCCTTCCCTCTCCTCCACCCCATTCCTCTCCTATCCTCCCCTCTCCTCCACCCATTCCTCTCCTATCCTCCCCTCTCCTCCACCCCATTACTCTCCTATCCTTCCCTCTCCTCCACCCCATTCCTCTCCTCTCCTTCCCTCTCCTCCACTCCATTCCTCTCCTCTCCTTCCCTCTCCTCCACCCCATTCCTCTCCTATCCGCCCCTCTCCTCCACCCCATTCCTCTCCTCTCCTTCCCTCTCCTCCACTCCACTCCTCTCCTCTCCTTCCCTCTCCTTTACTCCACTGCTCTCCTAACCTTCCTTCGCCTCCTCTTCATTCCTTTCCTCTCCTTCCATCTCCTCCACTCCACTACTCCCTTCTCCTCCACTCTTCTCCACCTCTACAGCTCTCCCTCCAAACGAAACCAACATCCTCCACCCACATCCTCCATACCCAACAAACACCTTCCCTCCCACCCTTTCCCCTCCACCCCCCTCCACCTCCACATCCTCCCACCGTCCCTCCAGTACCCTGAGTGGTACCCAGACGTATAGTTGGTATGCCGCTCTTGTGCCAGCGTCTCCTTCTCCAGTGGTCGCGACCCCACCCTTCCACTTACGGCGTCCCGCCTCCCTGCAGGCGCTAATGGACATTTGATATTTCGCAAATCGCAGATTGCTGCCGTGGCGCCCCCTGTTGTGCTCTAGGGGCACTAAGATCGGGCCCGAATCTACAATGACGCCATTGCGCTAACACCTTAAATGTTTCTTATTTCTTCCTCCAGATTCTTTTTCATTGTGTTGACCAGATGGGATGGCCGAATGAGTTGAGCGTCCGTCTCCCGTTTTGGTAGATTGTGAGATGCAAACCCAGGGGTTCGAACCCTGCTCGAGTCACACCAATGACGTACAAACTAATACTTGTCGCTTCCTAGCCAGGAGTTCGGCATTATTAGGAGAGGGCTAGGAGTGGTTGGCTCAGTGTCAGGATAATATGACTCAGTGAGATAGCAGATCATGATGGTGGTGGCCTGGTCTCCCGCTGGGGCAGCACTATAAATTTGCATTGAGTGAGCACTGTCACCAGTCGGTACCCATCTTGATATGACCTTTAATGTTGCCAGGAGGTAACAACCAATATACCGACATTTCATTCTATTTGGTGTTAGTACAACATACCGCTACATTTCTTTGATAAAGATATCCCCGGCTGTCTTAATGCCAAAAGGCAGCAGAGTATATCTATACTGCCCCCATGTGGTGTTGAAAGTGCAGAGATGTGAGCTTTGTTCATCTAGCTGTATCTGCCAGTACGCTGACTTGGCATCTAACACAGATAAATATTTAGCATGAGCAGTGTTTGCTATTATTTCATGATTGCCTTGTTAAGCTTCGTTGGGTCTAAACATATGCGTAATTTGTGCAGCTTATGGACAATTGTTATTGAGTTGACCCACTTTTTCGCCTCATGCTGTTCGGTAATGACCCCTAATTTAATCATACATTTTATTTCATCATGAACTTGACCCTGAATAGCATATGGGATATGCCTTGGCGTTACATGCGGATAGGTATAGATTACAGCGTTTGTTTTGATCAGGTCAAGGCCACAGAATACATTGCAATATTGGCTCACCAGTTCATTGGCTCGTTTGCTGCAGGATCCTGTCGACTGTGCCCCCAGTGACCATTGTTTTCGACACCTCATCAATCCTGGCGATGAATCCCAGTTGGATACACTCCTAATATGGGGTGCCCATGATCTGGAACTGATCTTGTGCCCATTTGTGTTTAGGATCGCCTTGCTACCCAGGACAATTTGATGCCCTGAATAGGTGATCAGTCAACATTTTGATTTCATCAGTACTGCCTCCTTCAACTTGTTGAAGATCTTGCTTGGGATCAGTTTGGCCTGCGATCCGGAGTCCACCTTGAAAAGTATGTCCTGGTCCTCCACACATGCATTTTTGTGCCGCAGTCCGGTGCGATCGTTATCATCATCGTCGACTGCGCCGATGAATAAGTCCACCTCCAGACTGTCCACACTCGATGCCGCTGCTGCTCCTTTGTATCCCATGTCGCATGTGTAGTCTGCGTGACCTGTATATATTTCATTCACCGGTGTAGACTTGCTGCATACCATCTTGAAGTGTCCTAGCTTGCGGCAGTAATTACATGTTTTTGCCATGGATTAAATGTTTTGCCACGCATTTAAGTCAAGTAATGTATTATACACAATGTGAGCAGATGCATTCACTGTAATTACCTAAATGTCAGTGCGGGTCTAACGTGCATCTCTGAATGTAAGTCAAATTTGTGTGAGAACATTGAAATACTTTCATGGGTGGCGGGTTTTGTATGCTTGCATTATGACGACGGACGGAATATAATATTACTGTATGCCCGGCCGCGTTTGGGACACCAGATAATACCATAAACTCTTCCCCTTCATATCACCTGTGATGCTGTTGTTCAAATACCGACTACCAACCCATTATCCAATACTAAGGAAGAATGCAGACAAGTCACACAGATAAACAGTGGAGAAGTTGTGCTTTATTGGCATTAACTCCTGTCCACCTACCAGTGACCTATCATCCACACTCCTTACCTTCTGTCCACACAGTATCCCATTACTACTTTAGCCTGTATGAAACCAGTGCCTACAGCCCATGGGCAGGAGTCCTCTGGCTGTGTAGACCTCAATTTGAATATGTGAATTTAGATAGCATCAGACAGAGTGTCTGGGGTTCCTGCTCAAGAGTAGGTGTGTCTCACTCAAGAGCCAGGAGTAGAGTGATCTCTTCAGTGTGTCTGAAGCAGAATCATGAATAATTAATGAATCTCAGAATGAGACTAGTGTGGTCAGAGAGCCAGGGTAGTGTAGGAGACTGGGCAGTCCCACAGTCAGCCAATCAGCCGGCCCCACAGCCGGAGTGGGAGCCAACCCCCAGTGGAGGTGGCTGTCACTCAACTCAGATGCAGGTGGTGCCCTGAGTGCATATGCAAATGCGGCTGAAGGTGGGCCCTCCCATGGTCATGTATAAAGTTACAGATATATATATATATTAAAAATGTCCTTTTTCTCCAATTGCAATCTTTATGAATACATAGAGAAACATTTCAATAATACTGTACTGTCTCTTTTATAGGGACATCCCTTTAGTAACCTCAGGCATCATATATAACATATATTTCACCTCACTTCTTATCATGTACAATGGGAGTGGGATACTCTCAATTTTAGTTTACATAACCTTGTCCCCACTCCGTCGCCCAAGAATAATAATGCTCTCTGCCAATATACAAGTCTTAACCGAAAATCCGTATATTTTTACAGGATGTTTGGGGATTCATTACCAGACTAACATCAGGAAATTTAAGAAACAACCAAAGCACATTGTACAAATGGTAGGGTTTGGGAAGTAAATGCTTGTGTGGTATGACATGCATTAGTATATTTGCATGGTGCTGGCGGCCTGGTTTCCCAGTGGGGCAGCACTATAAAGTCGCCATGAGTGCGCACTGTCACAAGTCGGTACCCCTCCTGATCTGACCTCAGATGTTGCTAGGACGTAAAACAACAACAAGCAAATAAAGCTCTATTAAATTGTCATTACTATGGCTACTATTGCTGATAAGTGACTGCGATTGAGTGACTTGGGGAACACAACAACTGCTATAATGTAGGCAGTCTGCTTTGAGAGTTGTCGCTTGCACTCTAATTCATTTGCCAGTTTCCGGTTCGGCTCTGTGCCCGAGCTGGCCTAAGCGAGTATGGTCGGCCAATAATTGCGACTATTGCAGACTGACATGGTCATTGTGGAATATTTGTGACATTCCACCTTGCATTCAAATTGTGATTGTATTATGTGGACTCATTCAAGTAGAACCTGTCTTGATAGCTGTGAAACTATAGGCACCATCCAGCAATAGAAACATGCGAAGAGTTCAGACCCAAACCATGTAAACGCCAATCCAAAAATGTATTTTAAATAAAAAGATTGTACCTGAAAATAATTTCAATTCTCACTACTTCCACTTTTCGGGTGATCACGTGGTCATGTAGCGATGAACCTAAGAGTGGGAATATAAAGGAATACGCTTTTTGAAGGTTTGATTCCAATGTATATTTTTGGATTGGGGTTCATGTGATTTTGCGCCTGAACTCTTCATGCAGTCTACTGTTGTTTGCTGTTTGTCTGTTGGGGTTTTACATCCTGACAATATATATAATCATATCAGGATGAGTACCGACTTGTGACAGTGTGCGCTCATGACGACTTCATAGCGTTGCCACACAGGGAGACCAGATTGCTGGAACCATGACCTGATTTCCAACTCAGTCACATTTTCCAACGAGCCATTTCCATGAGCTAACCAGTCATTGCCCTATCCTGGTAATGCCGACCAGCAGGCTAGGTAAGTATCAATTGTGTACGGCATTCCTTTGACTTGGCCGGGATTTCCTGATGTACAATAAAGAACTGGTTATAATTTTAGAGGGAAAATCTCCAAAGAATTGCATTACACTTAGCATATTCGATAGGGCAGATTTATTCCTATTCATTCTATTGTCATGGGGGTGATGGAAATGGGAAATATTGCGCATAGAGCGGGACTCGAACCAACATCTCTTTGCCAGTGTGCTAACCATTACACCACCTAGGCTCCCTGATATCAACACACTACCCACGCCTAACTGTCTATTTGGTTACTTACCTGAGAGGTCAGTGCAGACCACTACACTCATCCCCCTGGAATTGTAAGTCTTTTAATGGTTACAATTACATACATTCAGGCAATGCACTAACTAACACATACACAGGGTAGGTTCAACAACTATTCCATGCATAGCTTGTACAGTATCATGGTCACGGCACCAGTGTCATGGGGGGGGGTGATGAAAATGGGAACCCACATCTCTTTGCATTCTGGGCCAGTGTGCTAACCATTACACCACCTAGGCTCCCTGATATCAACACACTACCCACGGATACCGGTATATGTGGTTACTTACCTGAGAGGTCAGTGCAGACCACTACATTATCCTGCATCTAGTTTGAAGGGTAGATGATTAGAACAAATACTACAAGTATTCAAAGGCGTATCAAATACAGCTATTTTGCGACATGTACCTGACTAAATAATTCATGCAGTCAGTGAAATTAACCGTCAATAATATTGGTAGGCCGGGTCACCAGCTCAGCAGGCTTGGTAAACGGCTCAATAGACGAGGTGATGACCAGCTGTGAGCAGATAGGGAGGTCTGGTGAGTTGCTCAGTATGCCGGGTGAGCAGTTCGGGAGGCAGGGTGAGCAGCTGGTTAGGTCGGGTCAGTAGCTGGTCAGTCCGGGTGTACAGCTAAGGAGGGCTTGGGATCAGCTGGTCAGCCCGGGTGAGCAGCTAGTGAGGTCGGGTGAGGATCTGGTGAGGACGGGTGAGGATCTGGTCAGGCTGGGTGAGGTCTGGTCAGGCCGGGTGAGTAGCTGGTCAGTCCGGGTGTACAGCTAAGGAGGGCGGGAGAGCAGCTGGTCAGCCCGGGAGAGCAGCCGGTCAGGACGGGTAAGGAGCTGGTCCGGACGAGTGAGGAGCTGGTCAGGTTGGGCGAGGAACTGCTCAGGTTGGGTGAGCAGCTGGTAAGGCCGGGTGAGCGGCTGATCAGGCTGGTTGAGGAGCTGGTCAGGATGGGTGAGCAGCTGGTCAGGACGCGTGAGGAGCTGGTCAGGTTGGGTGAGGAGGTGGTCAGGCCGGGTGAGCAGCTCACTTAGGGCGGGGAACAGCTTGCTAGACCGACTCAGCGGCTTCAGCGGCTGCTCAGGCCGGGTTTAGTAGCTCAACAGACCGGGAGAGTAGCATCCCGGGCCGAGTGAGTGAGCTGCTCATTGGACCGACCCCCCTCGCCCCCAACCCCTTGAGAAGGCACTCACTATGAGTGCGGGTCCCGGGGGCCCGGCGACTTCATCCGGCCGACACCGGGACCTGCCTACAAAGCGGCGCCGGGTAGGCCATGGCCGGCACCAAGACACCAGCGGAGCAGTCGATCAGCGCGTAACGGCTCATAGGCGGGCAGGTGTGCTTATGGATAAGGGCGTGGCCATGTCCAGAGATGAGTATAGGGGCACAGATGGCGGCGGTTATGGGCGAGTGCTGGTGTGGGGGTGTGGGGTAGGGGTGTCTAGAAGCAAGGACGTCGCATTTCGGCGGCTTTTGAAGGGGTTGGGAGGGGTTGTTGAGGAAGGGAGAGGAACAGAGGACCAGGAAAGTGGGGGTGAAAGTGATTGGTTGGTAGTTTAGGTATGTTGAATGTGCGCTATATACTGGGCGTTTCAATTGGCCAATCTAGATTTTTGTTGGTAGATTTGTTGATTAAGCTGAAGACATTTCAATCATGGACAATTGGTTGGTTCCTTGTTGGAGTTTTACGTCCAGCAACATCTAAGTTCACATCAGGACGGGTACCGACTTGTGAAAGTGCACACTCATGGTGAGTTCAATGTGGTGTGTCACTGGGAGATCACACTGCCAGCACCATGACCTGATATCCCACTCAGTCACATTATCCCTACACTGAGCCAACCAGTCCTTGTCCTATCCTATTAATACTGAGTGCCATGCTAGGTAGCAACAAGTATAGATTTTATAAATCATTGGTTAGACTTGGTTGGGATTCGAAGTCGTGACCTTCTGGCGGGAGGCCTGCGCTCTACCAATTCGGCCACCGTGTCCGGTAATTATACTTGACTTGACACGGGATCGAACCCATAAAAAGCGAGCACTCTAACCATTTGGCCATTGGGTTCCGCTTTTTTATTTAGAAGCTCTATGTACCTAGTCTTCTTTTTGTGAGAAAAAAGCGAAATCGCCACATCTTTAGTACTGTGTATAGTATGCAGGTATTGCAATACCTCAGGGAGTTTGACGCCCCTGCCCTGCAGAGTTGTAAACCACTGTCTTCTGGTACAGGTTCTTGACAGAACTGAAGGTTAAGGGAGCAAACCCTGAACAGAAAACCATGTCACTGTGGCAGCATCAAGGGCGGTTGATGTATGGAACTCCCTACATCACCCGGGACAAATAGTTGGGCGCCTGTCTGGACATGTTCTTGCCGGTCTGAGACGTCTATTTGCTCCCTGAGAGAGTGCAGCTGATAAATTGCAAAAGCCAGCAGCACTTCAACACTTTTGCAGGCAGCTTTCATGAAATGATCAAGAGAAATCTGAAGCTGAGCAACATTAAGACCGACTCCTGGACATCACTCTCACAGCAGAGAGCTAAATGGAGAGCGACAGTTAGGTAATGAAAGCAGTTTTTGTCACATCGCGACCGATAGCATGATGATGGACACAATATGGACACTCATTTTGAACTGAGAGTTTGGAGACCTTTGTAGTCAGTTCCCAGGAGGGGGGAAACCAAGAGTGCCCGGTTAAGGGTGGGGGTGCTACAGAGAATAAGGGGTGTTGGGAAACGAGAGGTGTCCAAAAGGAGCACCGAAAATCATTAGGGAATATTCTTGAATTATATTGACATAATAAATTATAACACACACACACATATATATGTGCTCTATAATCTATTATGGGAATATAAATAAGGACGCTCTCACTTATCAGTTCTCTCTATATTAGTTATTACCTACTGTACTACTGTCATAGGAGTTAGTTATTACCTACTGTACTACTGTCATAGGAGTTAGTTCCTGCCTCCACCACTCGGGTGCCACCTGTGAGTGGCTCCTGGCCATCCAGCTACCAGCTGCATCTGGTCACTACCGCTGCCAGACCCGCTCCTGATGGTCAGATATTAAATATATATATATATGTGTGTGTATACATATATATATATATATATATATATATGCATAGGCATATCAATAAATCATCCGATGCGACTGCAACTTGTCAACATCCAGTGGAGGTGAGGAGGGCTGCAGGTGGCGCCACTGGTGCAGTCTTGGGTCGTACCGGGTATACTAATAGGATAATAATTCCCTTACATATATGTATACTGGCATAATGCGTTATACATCACATATATGTATTCAGCATATACCATAAAGATAATGAGCATGAAGTAGGGTGCAAACTAAGAGACAGGTGGTGTCGGCGTTTAAGTAGGAGGCGGCCTGTACTGGGAAGCTAAAGGAAGGATTAAATCAATTTAATCTTTATTACTGCTATTCACATAATACATTTATATAGCATACATATTATCCCTAAGTGTCTGCATCACGACTACATGCAATTATGCACTGATTATATTAAAGCTGCATAGTCTGATGTCTTTAAGTTTCTGTCATTTTTCTGAGATAAATATGTTAAATTGATTATTACAATCTACCTTACTTTAGTCTGAAGTAACTTTTATCTTAAATGGTAAACATTTTTGAGGCACAGGCATGTCAAATTAGTTTGATCAAGCATGACAACAATCTCACATCTTCGGCTTCAGCAGTAACACGTTTGATTAAATTGACTCGGTATTCCCTTCTATATGGCAACACATGTTTAATAAGTGCCTGAGTATCTAAGTTAGATATGTAGACTCAATTCTGGATAATTGGTTTGGTTTTGAAATGTTGATACATCATCTGACTATGCAGCTTTAATGCTGCATAGTCAAATGATGTATCAACATTTCAATCCGAGAGTGAGGTTGTAGTTGTCGTCAGTCAGGAACGCAGGTCCAGACTGACCATCCGTGTGTGGAAGAGATGATCTCCAGATAGTGTTGTGATTTCATTGGTGGATCAGGGTTGTCTTGTGATTGGCTGTGATTGATTGATTGATTGGTGGTATCTTTACGCCTTGTCGGCAGCACAGGCCATATTCACGGCGATATGTGATTGGCTGTGAGCCGCAGCAGGCTGGATGTGTGGGACACCACCGCCCTCCCCTCCCCTCTCGGAAGCCTGCCCCGCCCTTGCGGGTAGGGGGGGGGGGGGGGGAGCCGCAGCTTCGCGGTCCCTGCACCCAGCAATGAACCCGAACGAGCGTCTCTGCTCATTCCAAACAATTTGAAGCTATATAGATTATCACTAATAATATTTGCTCACAATAAGTGTGAATAATAAAGTTCTTTCGGACACAGTGCAATCACTTTTATGTACTGTGCTCATTATATTTTGTCTGATTATATTGAAAGCAACCAGCATCTTATGTAAATAGAAACTAGCTGTCCAGAGGACCCGACCTATGGCATAGAGAGAGGTTGGTTGGTTGTTGGAGTATTACGCCCTGGCAACATCTAAGGTCATATCAGAACGGGTACCGACTTGTGACGGTGCGCACTCAAGGCGATTTTATAGCGCTTCCCCACTGGGAAATGACGTGACCGGGAATTGAACTCCCTACCTTCTGCACTGGATGCCTGTGCTTTACGGATTCGGCCACAGTGTCCTGCACCACGATAGACCGTGGGTTCGAACCCTGGTCGAGTCAAACCAATGACTTAAAAATGTATACTTGTCACTTCCCAGCCAGGTGCTCAGCATTATTAGGATAGGGCAAGGACTGGTTGGCTCAGTGTCAGGATAATGTGAATGAGTGGGATATCAGGTCATTGTTCTGGTGGCCTGGTCTCCCAGTGGGGCTTCATTATAAAGTCGCCATGAATGTGAACTGTCACAAGTCGCTACCCGCCCATATATGACCTTTGATGTTGCAATGACGTAAAACCCCAACAAGCTGGTGGCCTGGTCTCCCAGTGGGGCAGCACTAAGTCACCATCAGTGTGCACTGTCACAAGTCGGTAGCCGTCCTGATATGACCTTAGATGTTGCTAGGACGTAAAACAACAACAAACAAACAAACCACGATCCGATATCCCGCTCAGTCACATTATTCTGGCACTGAGCTAACCAGTCCTTGCCCTGTCCTATTAATGTTGTGCACCAGGCTCGAAAGTGACAAGTATCAATTTTATCAGTTTATAAGTCATTGGTTTGACTCGACCGGGAACCGAACTCCCGATCTTCACCACACGATGCCTCTGCTCTACGGATTCGGCCACCGTGCCCCTGGTAGGCTAGGAGGGATGACCTACATATTCATATGAATAATATCCATTGACAACAACACAAAACAAAATGACCAACCATCACATTTCCACAAAATATGCTATAATCACGCTGACAGGGTCACTAGGGTGCCTCGGGTAATTGTGTTCTTTTATTCGTAGTGCACTCTGGTTATATTACACCACGAAAGCGCTGAAATCACGGGCAGCATTATGAATGGGCTAAATAACTTTAATGGGTCAAAGAGCGGTTATATAAGTAAAAGCAGCTCATTTTACTTTTGCCTAAGATTGCCTACCAGAGCACCGGAAGTGGCTGTAAACATGCCGACCAGGTGCAACGCTGTGACGACTCTCCTGCCCCCTAAACACTCGTTAGTGGCGCTTATATTATGCCTGGAGGTAATTGTTGTTACTGAGGTCACATTTATATATATATTATTTGACACTGCATGATGCATGACACAGACATAATTATTTGGTTGAGAACGTTAACTCTGGCTGGCCAACATTTTTAGCCTTCCGTTTATTTCTTATGATCAAAATGTCCAACGGGAGTGATAGTGATAGTGGCGCTCGTGCCAGCTCGGCGGCTACTCGCGGTGGGTTTGCCACCCTGCATGCAAACCCAAGTCACCCAGGCCGCTGCCATCAGTGGTTCGGGCGATAGATGCGTTTGATGGACGAGACGCCAGGCACTCCGTTAATAATATTAATATAATGTATTTATATTTCATATATATATATATATATATACATGCACATATATGTGATGTATAATGTATTATGCAAGATTGAAGATACAAAAGGGAATATTACTTATTATTATGATTATTATTACACTCCATAAAACCCAACACTGTTCCTGTGGCGCCATCTCGGCCCACATTTCCTCAACCGGATGTAGCCCAGTAGTAGTTCAGATGCACGGGAGGATGACCAGACGAGGGAGTTCCAGAATCAGGTGTTCGGCATCATACACCATTTGACTAGACGGGATGGCCGAATGATTTGAGTGTCTGTCTCCCATGTTGGTAGATGGAGGGATTCATACCCATGGGTTCGAACCCTGGTCAAATGCTCGAAAATAGACAAAGTGAGGGAACGCAGGTTTCACTTTTTTTTTAATATTGAGGGAACGCCAATCTCCCTCCGAAATAAAGTAATGGAACACCGTTCCCATGCCTTCCTAAGGAACTACACCTCTGCATATACATATGTTATTTACATGCATATATATGCTGTATAAACAAGTATACAAGTAAAATAGCCCGGAATCCAGCTCCAGCCCTCAGCTATCGGGGGCTGGAGGCTGGGATAATCATCTACTGTTCCAATATAGGAAACCTCAGCTCCGACAGTGGCGCCACCTCCCACTTCTCGCTGTAATGGTCGCCTCTCAGCCTTCACTACACTGCTGAAATTGCTCTTAGTCTTATTGAACTATGTAGGTCAACTATTATTTCTCTATATATAAATGGTGTTCTCTGTGGCAGAGTGGTTAGAGTGTCTGACTTTTTTCGGTGGTTCGATTCCCCGTGCCCCCATCTCTGCCAATTTGGATTTCCACCGCTGTGTATAACTTACAGCGAAATCAAAGGCCGGTTGCTCTCATACCATGTCTATGTGGTGTGGGAGGTTAAAAACCCCTTGGGTCTGTAAAAGTGTAGGCTCTGGCTTTCTATCGACAAACTGTCTAATGGTGAAAACAAGCCTATTCAGGCATATCCATGATAGGCAGTATAAATCTTCAACAACATATACAGATTATATATCTTTAATCCGGCAAGCATCTGACCTTGGTACTGCTGAAATACAGAAAATGCCGGACTACAGAAACATTAATGCTTCCCAGCAGGTGATTCAATTTCTTCATTTAATATAACACCCAAAATTACAAATAAAAATATAAGGTCTGTCGCAGACCATCAGTATTACCAACGTAAAGACTATTGGAATAAAGATTTGCAATGCATGGTTCGACTGGCACTGGTCAACATCCGGTGGAGGTGAGTTGGGCGAGATGGCGCCACTGGTACAGTGTTGTGTCTTACAGAGGATACCAATAATACTGATAAGTAATATTCCCTTATGTATCTTTATACTCGCACAATACGCAATACATCACATATAATACATATTAGATATATTGCCATTCTATGCTTTGGCAAAGCTAGAAGCCTAGCATTTCAACATGTTCAATCATTACATATAACAGGACAGAAATCAGCACTTAAGGGATTGGTATTCAACACAGTATATCTGTATGTACAGCCCTACCGCATGCACGACCGACTTAATGCATTTTCTGTGAAAGGAAACGAGATTCCCTTTGTCCAAAGAAAATTAGCCCCAGTCGGGACAGGATTCATCTAGAAGAGACAGCGTTTGTTAAATTGGAGCAGACGAGAAACGGGCGTAAGTTTGTGTGTCGACTTTCTCGATTGTGCCACACTTATTATATACATACACAATCCCACTAACACACACATATATAAATGTATCTATATACACATCCATGCTATCAGAGACACATGCACAGCCACACACATACACACAGACACACATATGTACACAGAGGGACACATACAACCACTGATCAATGGTCACATAGATATGCACAGACAACATACACATTTATATATATATATATATATAGATTATATAAAGACAGGTATATATTACACAGATCCACAGATACACAACTACACGCATATATACACATGTACACAAATATACTGATGTGTAGACATAAATAAAAACATGCATAGACTACATGGATACACATATACACAAATGCACATAGGCATGCACACATACACATCATCATCATCATCATCATGCTGTCGGTCGCGATGCGACAAGACTGCTTTCATTACTTGACTGCCGCTCTCCATTTAGCTCTCTGCTGTGAGAGTTGCGTCCAGGAGTCGGTCTTAATGTCTCTCAGCTTCAGGTTTCTCTTGATGGTATCTTTGAACCGGAGACGGGGGCGCCCTCTCTTTCTGTAGCCAGAAGACAGTTGAGAATAGAGGATCTGCTTTGGTAGCCTGTCTGATGACATCCTCATGAGGTGTCCAGTCCAATACACATATGGACACCTATATGTGGGCAGATATAAAGATACATCTAGACTACACAGACACACAAATAAACACATACAGGCACACCCACACCCACACACATACACAATTGGCTACACATATGCACACATACATACACACAGCCATCCCCCTAACACACCCAAACCCATACGCCAACAGGCACAACCACACCCACCCAGAACCAGACCCCACAACCACACCAACGCCCTCCACAACCAGTCCGACCACACCCTCCACAACCGCCCCCTCCACAACCACACCCTCCACAACAACCCCGACCACACCCTCCACAACCACACCCTCCACAACCACGCCCTCCACAACCACACCCTCCACAACAAACCCAATCACACCCTCCACAACCACACCCTCCACAACCACACCCTCCACAACAACCCCGATCACACCCTGCGCAACCACACCCTCCACAACCACACCCTCCACAACAACCCCGATCACACCCTCCACAATTACACACACCCACACCCACACCCACACCCTCCACACACACACACCACACACACTTGACGGCCGGGTTGAGGTCTGTCTGGCATGCTGGTGGTGAGATGGCATCCGGCTACGGGACAGGCGGTTGACAGGAACGGTGAGTGGTGCAGTCAGGTGCAGGCAAGCTGGGCATATTTACATGAGAATGGAATGTGGAACCATGCAGCATACAAGAAGGCGGCGTGGGCGAGGTGGGGGGCGGCGGGAGGGTAGGTGTGACTTGGCCGCACGAGACACAGAAGGCGCCCAGCGCACGGTGCCAGGGACCGTCTAGCCTTGTGCACAGCAGATCGGGGATATACTGACGGGTAACGTAGCGAATGAACATGTAACCTGTTAATCGGCTGTGTGGCGCATCACAAGGTAATAAGCGAACACCGAACCAGGGAACATGCCACAGGGGAACAGTCTATGGATACACGCCCTAATGCCCCCAGCGCAGGAGGCTTGTGACCAGCTTGCGACGTTTTCCGACCAAAAAAGGGGTCCGTGACGGCAAGGAAGACAGGTTGGCGAGAGGCTGGTGAGCGATTGGGGACTGGTCTGGGACTGGTTTGCGATTGAATACTGACTGGTCGAGGACTGGTCGGGGGCTGGTTTCTAGTTTGCAACCGATTGGCGTTCAATTGCAAATCATTAACAAATCAATCCCTGCCCAATCGCCAAGCTATCGCCGAGTGGTCGTAGGTGTGATATATATATTAAAACCTGACATGGTTGGTTGGTTGTTGGAGTTTTATGTCATGGCAACATCTAAGGACGAGTACCGACTTGTTACATTGCGCACTCATGATGATATTATAGTGCTTCCCCACTGGGAGACCAGACCACTGGCACCATGACCTGGTATCCCACTCAATCACATTATCTTGACACTGAGCCAACCAGTCCTTGCCCTATCCTTATTATGTTTAGCGCCTGACTAGGAAGTGACAAGTATCAATATTGTTAGTCATTGGTTTGACTCGACCTGGAATCAACGTCCGCATGGGAAGCCTGCGTTCTACCGGTTCAGCCGCGGCGTCCAGTCTGAAAACCTGATATTGTCATGGTGCATTTTGGATAATAATATTTATAATTATTTGAGGATTCTAGACCTAGGTGTTTGCTGTAGTGTGAGGCAGCTGCCTCTTGTTTTCGTGAGAGCAGAATGCTCCTCTGATGAATTAAATCTGAAGGAAGCAAAGCCTGAAACCACAGTGAGGTGCATACAATGTGCCAGAGATATGTAGCATAGTATCGGTCATGTTAGTGTATCTTTAATGTATCATGATACTTGTGAAAGTGCAGCTTAGTATGATTTTGGTCATGCTAGTGTATATCGGCGGGATGGAGTTTAGTCTGTGTCATATGGAGAGTACTCTTTGGTATGTTAATGGATAGTTAAGCGTCATGATAGTTCTGAATATGCAGTGTGGTCTTGGTCATGTTATTGTATATTTCATGTCTGATGATAGTTTTGAAGATGTAGTGTAGTTTCATCAAAGTGTATATGTGTACTGTACTATGGTAGCTTTGAATATATGGTGTATATTCATCACGTTATTGTGTATGTACTGCATCATGCTCGTTTTGAATATGTGGTGTACCTTTCAACACAGTACTACACCATGATAACCGTGAATATGTGGTGTATATTCATGATGTTAGTGTATAAGTACTGTACTATGATAGCTTTGAACATGTGGTGTATATTCATCACGTTAGTGTTTCTGTACTGTACCATGATATCCTTGAACATGTGGTGTATATTCATCATGTTAGTGTATCAGTACTGTACTATGATAGTTTTGAACATGTGGTGTATATTCATCATGTTAGTGTATCAGTACTGTACCATGATAGTTTTGAACATGTGGTGTATATTCATCATGTTAGTGTATCAGTACTATACCATGATAGTTTTGAACATGTGGTGTATATTCATCATGTTAGTGTATCAGTACTATACCATGATAGGTTTGAACATGTGGTGTATATTCATCACGTTACTCTTTCTGTAATGTACTATGATATCCTTGAACATGTGGTATATATTCATCACCATGATAGTTTTGAACATGTGGTGTATATTCATCACGTTATGTTCTGTATGTCTATGAGTTTGACATGGTGTATATCATCACGTTAGACTGTATGTACATGAAGTTGACTGGGTATTATCACGTTAGTGTATCTGTAATGTACTATGACAGCTTTGAACATGTGGTGTATATTCATCACGTTAGTGTATCTGTAATGTACTATGACAGCTTTGAACATGTGGTATATATTCATCACGTTGTGGTGTATATTCATCACATTTATGTATCTGTACTATACCATAAAAGCTTTGAACATGTGGTGTATATTCATCACGTTAGTGTTTCTGTACTGTATTATGATAGTTTTGAACATGTGGTGTATATTCATCACCTTAGCTAAACTGTACTGTACCATGATAAGGTTGAATATGTGGTGTATATTCATCATGTTAGTGTATCTGTACTGTACCATGATAGCTTTGAACATGTGGTATATATTCATCACGTTAGTGTATCACTATCAGTACTATGATAGTTTTGAACATGTTGTGTAGTATTCATCACATTAGTGTATAGGTAATGTAACATGGTAGTTTTGAAAATGTAGTGTAGCCTTAACGTTAGCGTATCTGTTCTGTACCATAGTAGTTTTGAAAATGTGATGGAGCATTGATTCTGTTCGTACATCTTTAATATACAACATATCATCGGTCATGTCCATGGAACTTTCACTCAGCGAATTAACTTCATCAACTGTCATGAATCACACAGGCTTACAACTAGCACATTGTCGTTAGTCGTGAAAGTACCCAGCGGACCATAATATGCATGCGTCATAGCTACATCTGGTCCCACAGCGTATACCCTCACACAAGAATCGGAATGTCCCTCCAACCGGTGTCATGCATACAAGATCCACTTTTCAATCTATTATCATTATTAGTTCACAAACTGGAAGCAGTTTCCTAATCGGTAGAGTGCATTCTTGCCGTGCTGAAGGTCGCAAGTTGGAATCTCTGTCCAGTCAAACCAATGACTTACCAAATTGATACTTATCACTACCTAGCCTAGCGCTTGTGATTACTAGGATAGGGCAAGGACTAATTAGTCCAGTATCAGGATAATATGTAACTGAGTGGAAAATTGGTTCATTGTCCTGGTGGCCTGGTCTCCCATTGGGGCAGCACTATAAAGTTGTCATTAGTGTACACGGTCACAAGTCAGTGTATGTCCTGATTATGGCTCTAGCTGTTGTCAGGACATAACACCTCCAATAAACAAACAAACATTAGATCATAGCACTGAGCCCTTCCTCTGAATCTGTAGAGCTTACGCAAGCTGACGTTACAGTGCAATCATGGACTTCTACTCGTGAGAAAAGAGCAGTGTATAATGCACAATATGCACGCCTCATTATGATAACATCATCGGGGAACACAGTGGTTGTTTCTTTGAGCTTTACGTCTTTGGCAACGTCTAATGTCATATCAGGATACGCACTGACTTGCGACAGTGCGCACTCATGGCGAGTTTATAGTGCTACCCCACTGGGAGACCAAGCCACCCGCAACATGCCCTGCTATCCTACCCAATCACATTATCCTGACACTGATCCAACCAGTCCTTGCGCTATCCTAATAATGCCGAGTGCCTGACTAGGAAGCGACAAGTATAAATTATTAATTCATCATTTTGACTCGACCAGCATTGAAATGCATTGGTTCAAATTGCACGATCTATCTACCAACACAGGAAAGCGATGCTCAACTCATTCAGCCATCCTGTCTAGTCACATGAAACATTATGATCATATCGTATTTACATCGCGGAACACAATGACGCAGTGTGACGGCTGGCAGTACAGCAGCTGCCTAGACTGGGTAATTCTACTTTACAGTGCCTTGCATTCATTCATTATGGATCACCGTGAAGTGATCACTGCGCAAACTCCAGCGACCTCCTCGGTCTCCCTGCTCGGGGCCCCGCCCTCCGCGCCTCGCATCGTTCTGCTCCACAGCAAGCAAACAGGTATTTATAGGCCACTGTCTGGCTAAAAAGGATTTCCATCGCCAAGCCGCAGTTCTGTTGTTAGCAGCTGACTGGCAAGCCGTTAAAATAAAAAAATAATTAAAAAAATGGTAAGCCATTCTAAGAAAAAATTAAATTAACGCCTCACACCGCATTTTAATAGCGTCACTAAAGCTAATGTGGCGGGGATGAGGAGGAACGATGCCACCAATTAGCGCCGCCACGGGATGCACGAGGCAATGTGCTGTACAGCAGGCATGCCTTCTGTGCAACTCATACCGAAAGCCTCACCGCAGTCAGCGGCATTTGGATCGTCATAAAGGTGGAAATAAACAGGCGGTAAATGTCGTCACTCATTTAGTAATCCCCATAAATGCGCGCTGCCATCTCCAACGGGAGCCCGCTAATTGTGTATCTGCGATGATTTATTAGATACATGCTTGTGCTTAAAGTTGTTGGAGTTTCACGTCCTAGCAACATCTAAGGTAATATCCGAATGTGCACCTCCTTGTGACAGTACGCATTCATGGCGACTTTATAGTGTTGCCTCGTTGGGGGACCAGGTTGCCAGCACCATGACCTGCTATCCCACTCTTGAAGTCACATTATCCTGACACTGAGCCAATCAGTCCTTGCTCGTTGCTAATAATTCTGAACGCTTGGCTGGGAAGCCACAAGTATCAATTTATAAGTCATTGCTTTGACTCGACCAGAGTTCGAAACCGTGATTTATTTAAAAAAGGAATGCCAGGAGGGGTGTTGTCGACACGTCTCCATGACTGGTCAGAGGACCTTGATGTTTTAGATTTCCGCATGCTCTTGGGAATCTGAGGCAGTCTTTGGCTCCCTTGGCTCAGAATCGTGTGTGCGCTGTCCATTCTGATTTTCCAGGCCACTCTGCTGATAATGCTGAATGGCGGGAAGACATAATAAAATGTTTTATCCCAAATTTAAGAAACTCATAACTCATTTTGTGGTAAATATGTTTATTCTGCTCAATAACTCTTTTGGCAGTGCCGAAGCACTGGTCTTCCAGCCATTTTTTTGCAATTCAGGGTTATTTACACAAAACGTATATAGGTCATGATCTACTTTACGTCAGTTTGAAGACATTTTCATTTTAGATAGCTAACCTTTGTGGAGATATTTGAAATGAAAACCCGCAAAGTTACTTTTGACAAGCGCGAGACAATTCTGACACCCTAGTCTTCAGTAGTAACAGGTCATATTTTAATTGACTTACGGTACCCTTCTATGCACCAAGAAATGCTTCATAAATGCACGGGTATCTAAGCTTGATAGTTAGCTACAGATGTAGGTAGGTTCTGGTTTTGACAAGTTGATGATTGCATCGGACTTTGCAGCTTTAATTGAATTCTGCGAACATAGCTTTGATTGTTATCTTGTTCACAATGCCAGTTCTCTTATCAGTGCGATATCACTATCACCGGTAAGTCTCCCACCCCCTCCCAACCACCACCATTCCCTTCCTCCCTACTCCTTCCTCCTTCCTGCTTCCTTCCTTCCATCTCCACCAGACGGGATTGCCGAATGAGTAGAGCGTCCGTCTCCTGTTTTGGGAGATCGGGAGATCCGAACCCATGAGTTCATGGGTTCGAATCCTGGTCGAGTCAAACCAATGAATTAAATATTGATACTTGTCACTTCCTAGCCTGGTGCTTGGCATTATTAGGATAGGGCAAGGACTGGTTGGCTCTGTGCCAGGATAATGTGACTGAGTGGGATATTATGCCATGGTGCTGGTGGCCTGGTTTCCCAGCGGGGCAACCCGATAAAGTCGACATGAGTGCGCACTTTCACAAATTGGTACCAGTCCCGATATGACCTTAGATGTTGCTAGGACGTAAAACAACAAAAAACAAACAAAATCCTGCCATCTCAACCTCCCCATCCCACACACACTATTATGTGCTTCCATAGTTAGATGTGTTTGCATTGTGTGTAGTTAATGGCTTGTAATGTTATGTTGCCAATGGTATTGTAAGATATTTCTGCACAATGTGTGACGTGTATAAAAGTTGCACAGTCTGATGGTTTTGAGGTTCTGTCATTTTCTTAGATAAATATGAGCCTGTCTCAAAAGGTGCTAACCCCTCATTTTTTTGTCCATAGTCACGATTGACACAAAAAAGCACAGAAACGGTTGTTTTTTTTTGTTTTGTTTTTGTTTGGTCCATTAGTTGTTTAAGCAGGGGAAATGTCAGTCATAGAAGACTGGTCTTTGTCATTCCACTGCTGGTTACACTGAAAACACAAGGACATTTGCTTCAAATCAATATATATTCTATTGGGATTATGAAACACCATGTAAAAAACAAATCAGTTTATCCTGCGCAAATGCATAAGTAGATAGTGTGTTGATCATTACTATGGACAAAGTTGTGTCCCATATTGCTTAGCACCTTTTGAGACAGTTTCATTATATAAATATATTAGATTGATCACTATAATGTACCTTATTTTAGTTTGAAGTAACTTTTCTTTTAAATGGCTAACTTGAGAGATTTGAAGTGAAAATGTCATAAATTACTTTGGGCAAACACTGCCAAAACTCTGACTCCATAGGATTCTGCGGCAACAGAGTACCTCAGTGTTCCCTTCTATTTCATAACAAATGTTTTATAAGTGCATCAGTATCGAAGACAGATATGTAGAATCAAATCTGGATAATTGTTTTGGTTTTGAAAATTTGATGTTTTCATCATACAACAATGCAGCTTTAATAGTAAAATAAAGTAAAATTGTAGTGGTATTAACAAAAGTAGAAGTTGTCTAAGGGGGAGGTGTGGGAGGGAGTGGAAGGGGGCTGAGGGGGAGTTATGCTGACATGAACGCAGGTGTAAGTGTTCCGTGGAGGGACAGCTTGCATATTTCTAGCTGCCTGTAGCAGTCCTATATTAATGATGGCCAAATTCTGCCTGGATTATTGCAATAAATATGTTTTCATTCGGCTATCCCACCATGTCCTTTCAATGTACTGCAGGCAATTGCAGTAATATTATGAGGTGGGTGTTTTGACCTACATCCTTGCAGTCCTTTATTTAAGGGCAATATTTAATTAACAAAACAAAATAGCTTGAGGTTGCAAGAAAGATGCACTTACTTCGCAATTAGCTGACTGTCCACAACATTACTCAGATGATTAATTCGTTCAAATGTAATTACATGTTTTCGCTTTCGCCATAACTTAAAATGATTGCGGTCAATACAGGTATGCATTATTACATAACACTTCACTTTCATGTGCTCAGCTATTGATGTTTTACTGAGTCTGTTTTTATCTCGTTAATAATATCTCAATTTAGTGGAAGTGAGTCTGTTTTGATCTGGGTAATAATAGTATTTCAATATAGCAGTACTTAAAGTTGCATGGTCCGATGAAATATAATTTTGTCAAAATTAAAACAACTACTTACATTTGATCCTATATATCCAACTTAGATACTGGTGTAATAGCTAATGATTTGGGACAGTGTATACAGTATAACCAGTCGAATTTATCAACTCACCCCTTTAGACACTCACTTTGAAACACCCATTATGCAGGGAGGCCATTAACCAACTAGGCCAATCTCATGACCTCATTAGCCTCCCCCCAACCAAGTAGGCCTGCTGTGCAGGGCCATAGAGGGGAAGGGGAAATGAGGTGGATGTGTCTGTGTGTGTTTATGTGTCTGTGTTTCCTGGCCTGACTTTACAGAGACACAGAGACAGACATACACACAAACATACACACACGGACAGATATGCACACAGACATACACACATACACAGACAGATATACACACACATACCTACACACATAGATAGACACACACACACAGACATGCACAGACAACACACACAGTCACAGAAATACACAGACATGCACACAGCTAAAATACACAGACACACAGACGCACATACACACATACACCCGACCTGACTTTGCAGAGAGAGAGACACACACACAGACACATAGACAGCCGCACACAGACAGAGGCAGACACACACATACATATATGCCCACACATATATACACACACATACATACACAGACAGACATACACATACAGACACACACATACATACACACACATACATACACACACATACACACACAGACATAGACACACAGACATACACACACATATATATACACACATACACACACAGACACACATAGATAGACACACACATACATACATGCATAGACAGCACACACAGACACATAAACACACAGACATGCACACACCTGACATACACAGACATACATACACCCAACCTGACTTTGCAGAGAGAGACACACACAGACACCCACATACAGAGGCAGATACACACACATACATTCACACACATACACACACACAGACACACACACATACAGACATACACAGACACACATACCAACACACACATACACACACAGACATACATACACACACATATATATATATATATACATACACACACAGACATACACAGAAAGACAGCACACACACACATAGAAACACACAGACACACATACACCCGACCTGCCTTTGCAAAGAGAGAGAGAGACACACACAGCCAGAGACACATAGACAGACGCACACAGAGGCAGACACACACACATACACATACCTACACATAGATACACGCACATACAGACATACACAGACACATACATACATACACATACACACATAAACAGACAGACAGAGACAGACACACACATACACTCCCACGCATACACAGAAACACACAGATAGACACACACATACATACACACACAGGCACATACACTCACACACATACACAGAAACACACAGATAGACACACACAGACATACACACACACAGATACATACATAGACAGACAAACACACGCAGACAACACACACACATTATTTTTTGTTAAAAACCCTGAGTGCCATAGGCCTTTGGCACTAATCCGTTCCCTGAATGTGCCACACCCAACCAGAAATACCTACCTACAGTCCTGTCAGGTTCCAGGTCATCTCACATCACGTGGTCACTGCGAGATGACCATCTGGGTCATAGCCACAGGACTTTTGACAAGCTTGTCGAAATTATTTTTGGTTCTTTCAGCTCAGATTACTTCAAAACTAATCATCTTTAATCAAAATCACTCCGGACTAATGATTAGTAGCTTGTAACGATCAATTTGATATAGTTATCTCAAAAATAAGACAAAAATTCAAAGGCCATCGGACCATGCAACTTTAAACGATTTCTATTTCGGTAATAACATGTCAATATAGCTGTAATGTGACATTTAATACAGTTATACAATTTACTACATTTACGACATTTATGACATTTAAGATATTTGTAGTTATGATTTCCATTCACAGTACACAAACATAATTTACCCTGTTGAGAAATACTAAATATGTTAGGGACACTGTAACCATTACTGTTTTTTTCCCCACTGCCCCTTTTAAACAAAGTAATATGCAATCACCTACAGACTTTGCGGAAACAGACACACATTAGACAAATATATGATGAGACCAGGCCAAGTTCATCGACGGACAGATTCTCTTGGTTAAATTATAAATATTGTATCATTACTCCTTGGATCTAAATGGCCCGTGGTAGCAATCCCGACACAATTTGTTGCAAGCGTTCACTGTATCTACATATTCACTTAATCGGACGGAATGTATCCTGTCTTTAAAACATGATCATGAGAAGTTCACCGCAATGATGGCATGAGAGAGTGACGAGTCACAATTGATGGCAGAAAAGGTGTGAACGCCCCCCTGTGGATTGAACATGGACTCGTCCATCCACCGGAAGTAGAGTCCAAATGGCAGAGTGCGGGGAAGGAAATTACCTGTTCCTACTAACACATATGCGATGCAAGTTTTGTTAGCACTTATCAGTTTCCTGCAGATACTTTTGGCAACTATTACCCCTAATTATGTAGCACTCAGAATTAGTTAGATCAGTTGCGTTGCAGTAGTTTTGGAGAGTAGCAGACATTGCATGCCTACCCATAATCTTTAGTTCTTACCCTTCTTCTAATATTGCGAGGGGGGAATGGTTGCTTTTCCTATACTACTCACATGCCCAACATGAAACCGAGCTGCATCTACAGTCACCTCACATTAGCCTAACGTTAGTTAACCTGACAATCCTGCTATCTGACCAAAGATTCCACAGTAAACATTTGCATGTTATCACTGTGATTGCAATTACAATTCTTTTCTAATCCACCATTGTATTCATAAGCAGTATTGCTGAACTGCGATTGTGATTGCGATTGTTTGTTTGTTGTTTATGTCCTAGCAATATATAAGGTCATATCAGAACGGGTACCACCTTGTGACAGTGCACACTCATAAGAATTTATTAGTGCTGCCTGACTGGGAGACTAGGCCGCTGGGATCATGACCCAACATCCCACACCGTCACATTGTCGATGTTGATTTCAACATGGGTAATTTAACCCGCAAGAAAAAGTACATACTAAATATGGAGGCGACTACTGGCGCTATCTATAATGTCTTTCTTAATAATAAATGCTCTGACTGTGGCGCCATCTTCTGTAAATTTGCATTATGAGATCTGACCCAGTTTCATTATAGACATTTCGACCATAGCATTTCGATCGATAGGACATGTTCTCTCCTTTGGATTTACCATCCCACCCTCCCAACTACAAGTGACATTCATAGGGCTATGTGCCTGAAATCCTCGAAATCTTAATAAATCAAACATCTCATGACTTAAATGTAACAGCGGAATAGTAAGAATAAATGCCACTATATACTGTACTTGTCTTGCGTTGGTTTAATTATCTTGATACTGAGATAACCAGTCCTCATCCTATTCTATTAATGCCCAGTGCCAGGCTAGGTAGCAACACATATCAAGTTTATAAGTCAATGGTTTGACTCGGCTGGGACTCGAACTCCCGACCTTCCACACGGGAAGCCTGCGCTGTACTGATTCTGCCACCATGTCCCGTCTCTCCGAGTGGGTGCTGGGAACAAAGCAGACCGGATAATCGAGGGTTGACTGTACATGCGATTGCCATTTGACACATATTGCCTATTTGGTAGATGCTTCAAATTGCCTACAGCAGTAGGCAATATACATGAAGACTCCTAATTAAGCTTGGAGTCACTTACATCTATGACAATAAGTAACCAAGAGGGAGATCTTCCCTTCATGCTGTTCCTGTTTTAACAGCGCATTTGCAATCACCAATCAGCAATCATCAATCATCAATCAGATGACAGACGCTGCAGTATGTGAGCAGCACCTTAACATTACAACCTCCAACCCTGATTGTGTATAGTGAATCGCAAGGGAGGAGGTGTCGGAAAAGTGGAGGTGGATCCAGGTTATTCTCCTGAAGGTCATACCAACCCTACAATGGCAACACTGTTGGTTGGTTGTTGGAGTTTAACATCCTGGCAACACCTAAGGTCATATCAGGACGGGTCCCGAATTGGGACGAGTGCGCACTCATGGTAACTTTATAGTGCTGCCCCTCTCGGAGACCAGGTCAGCAGCACACCAACAGCAAACAGTACTACTAGCGAGAGCAGAGATCGACTTCCTTATCCTGTACAGACAAAGAAAAGTGGGCATCCATGGCGATATGAGTACAGTACACATGTTCTGCAGTCAGATACTTGACTGGTTATGCCTGCTGACCTGGTCATCGGACACCCCCACCCCCTACCATTGCGGCACCCCATAACACCACACCCTCAAGGAGGCTCTCACCGGAAGCTGAGTGACAGGGAGATTAAGGTGTGCATCGATAAGGTCTCACACAACCTGGGTGTCTGTGTGTCGGAGTACATAGCCTATACAGTGAAACCTCAATTTGTGTTAACATAATCTGTTCCTAAATGTTGTTCGTAAACCGATGTGTTTGTAAACCGAAGCCAATTTTTATGTACGAAACAATGGAAAATGGACTGATCCATTGCTGACCCCCAAATGAAATTGGTTTCTTCAATGTTGAATATGCATAAAATCCCACACAAAATGAATAATCAATAATTATGAATACAATATATAATTTAATTTCATCTTGCATGTACAGAGGAGACTTGATAGGCTAAGTGGAAGGTGGAGAGGAAGGAAGAGTGGAGGCATGTTAATGTTTGGAAGGTGAGTCCCCCCTCCATGAGAACACCAGGTAACTGAAACTGGCAGTGCCTGGCACTGGGCATTAATAGAATAATAAGAAAAATAAGAATACATTCCTTTCCGCACCTTTATTCTCACATGATGCTTATACATCAGATATATAAATGTATGTGTATATATATATATATATATATATATGGGATATATAATTTATTACTATGAGTAAAAAGGGGCGGAGCTATATTCCTATATCCTGCAGGATATTGGCATTTAATGCTGCCTTTATTATTAACCCACGATATTTATGGTTATATTCGCTGCGGGCCGTTTTCCGGCTGCGCTATCCTGGCGCCCCACCATGTTGCCAGATGTCAATCAGCGCTTGTTAGGTGCACATCGGCGCCAGTTACATCGGCGCTGTACGTAATTTTCCGGGTGGACACTGACTGTCTGAGTGGCACTTGCGCATGCAGTTTAACCCGGCGCTGCACTTTAAACTGCACTTTAAACTGAGAACACAGTCAACGTGCTACCTGTGTTTCTGATCTACCTGGACAGCGGTCGACCTCAGTTGGAATACTTGTGTATATATATATATATATGTGTATATGTCCTATATAATTTATTATGTGGATATAAATAACGGCAGCCCCTTAATGTTTCTCTCCAACCACCTTAACCTCCGGGTTATTTACTGCGGAGTGGGCATTCTCTCCTCCCTCGCCTCCTATACGCTGTGAGCCAACTGTCACTCTGCTCACTTTCAAAACTGAAAAGCTCTTTTCCAAAATGCGATAAGCACTGGTCCAAAAAATGAGTTTGCAATGCCAGTGCTCGGTTCATGGATTGTGTTTGGAGAGGAGCTCTTCGTATGTGTACATTATATATGAAGAGCTCGTTATATATATGAGGATTTCTACGAGCTTGGCATTGGCATCACAAGCTCATCTTTTGGATTGGCGCTTATCATGTTTTCGAAAAGAGATCTTCATATGTATTCCTGCTCTTCATATGTATTCCTGCTCTTCATATGTATTCCTGATTTTCATATGTATTCCTGCTCTTCATATGTATTCCTGCTCTTCATATGTATTCCTGCTCTTAGTATGTATTCCTATTCTTCATATGTATTCCTGCTCTTCATATGTATTCCTGCTCTTCATATATATTCCTGATTTTCATATGTATTCCTGCTCTTCATATGTATTTCTGCTCTTCATATGTATTCCTGCTCTTCATATGTATTCCTGCTCTCCATATGTATTCCTGCTCTTCATATGTATTCCTGCTCTTCATATATACACCTGCTCTTTATATGTATTCCTGGTCTTCATATGTATTCCAAATCTTCGTATGTATTCCTGCTCTTCATATGCAGTCCTGCTCTTCATATGTATTCCTGCTCTTCATATGTATTTCTGTTCTTCATATGTATTCCTGGGCGCGAATGAAAGTGCTAAGCATCGGTAATTAGGAAAGGCTTGCGGTGGTGGCGCCACTGGTCACGTCGGAGGGTGGTAGGTAGTCTGCACCTAATTGCAAAATATTCTGATTTACGGCATTGGGGGAATGCAAATGTTCTATTACTGATCAGGTATACGTGACCAAGCGCATGTATATATATGTAGGTGCTGGTGGTGCCTGACAGGGATGTAAATAGACATACTGGTGCTGGCAGGGCTGCGTGTAAGGGGCAATCAGGGCCTACCCCCTCCCCTTCTGCTGGGTAGGATCACCACAATCAGGCTCAAGGTTGGTGGTGGCCAGGGGAGACACACAGATTGGTGGTGGTGGGCAGACCACTGGTAACCATGGGGACCAGGAATGCTGGATCCCTATTGGTAGAGCCAAGAATGATTGTTTCCCATTGGGGGAAAAGGGTGGGGTGACCCTCTACAATGAACCCATGTACCATCTAAATAATAAACCAGAGGGCTTGACTCTCTCTCTTCCTTTACACTTCATACTCTTCCTTTATCTTTGTCTGTACTGATTTCACTATAGCCTGCCTACACAACCACAGATTCGAGCGTTAGCCTTTCTACAAGGCTGGAGCCCTAATCTGTACATAATGATACAATGAATAGGGGTAACAAATAGAATAGCAATGATAATAACTCCATTCCGCGCTTTTATACTCGCATAATGCTTATACATGACATGTATGTATGTATATAATATATCTGTGTGTTGTAACCCATCTCTAAGTAAGTTATTTCTGTATGTGATATTTACCCGTCAGTAAATGGACAAACATATTGGACCAATGAAGCTATCCTAGTGGCTTTAAACGATGCGAGCATCCAGGTGCTGTCCGCTGTGTGTATAGACCGCTGCCCTGACTGATGCATGTTGGGAAGTGTGTTGACATGCCGGACGAGGCTGGGGGCTAGGTAATAGCCGTGTTCATGGTCACTAGCCACTGGGCTGTGCACATAAAACACTGACTGATGTCTGCTACACACACGACCAGCACAGTGACTGCACATCAACCACTTTGAGCTGCTCTATCCCAACCCATATTGTCTGATCGGCAGCGATGGCTAAATGAGGAGACCATTAAGTTGGGTGGTTGTTGGAGTTTTATGTCCTGGCAACATGTAATGTCATATGATCACGGGTACCGACTTGTGACATAGCGCACTCATGGCGACTTGATAGTGCTGCCACACTGGGAAATCAGGCCGCCGGCACCATGACCCAATATCCCACATGCTGTGTTGCCTTGTGTATACACTTTCACAAGTGGCTATCCGTGCTGAATTGACCTTGGATTTTAAAACACCAACTACCAAACTGAGACCAGTAGGCAGGTGTAGTCTCCATACACTGTGTTTTGCTGAGTGGCCGTTCCCATAGGTTGGAGGCAAGGATTGTATTGTCTTGTGTAGGGAACAGAGATTGAGCATGTTCATTGTATGTGTGGCTCTGCACAAGGACACAAGCGAACAGTGGACAAGGGAACATGCCACAAGGGAACAGTGGACAAGGGAACACGGCACAAGGGAACAGTGGACACAAGAAGACGCCACAAGGGAACCGTGGACAAGGGAACACAACAGCAGGGAACAGGGGACAATGGAACACGCCACAAGGGAACAGTGGACAAGGAAACACGCCACAAGGGAACAGTGGATAAGGGAACACGCCACAAGGGAACATTGGACAAGGGAACACGCCACAAGGGAACAGTGGACAAGGGAACACACCACAAGGGAACAGTTTATAGATCAAAGGCCTAATGGTGCAGGGAGATCGACCCCTACATACAGAGCTTGAGTTACAAAAGGCCATCCTAAGTTTGACATTGCATGCATACAGATGCATCGATTAGTCATGCAATGAACAACTGATAAACTCATTCGCTTATGGTTCCTTAATGCTTTTCAACAAAGAGATGGGGGGATGCAACTCTTTAATGTTGTTCGATAAAAAGAAGATAGCAGCAGGTGGAGGAAACTCCAGTTTGTTTTGATCAGTTAGTTTCACAACAGACGAAACTTGCAGACAGCAGACGACTTCTGTCTGCGTACACAGTGAGCTATACTACAGTAAAAACTCTCTAACCGACCACCTCCACAGATCGACCACTCCCCTATATCGAGCTCTTCATTTGCGTTCTTAACGATCGTCCGTACAATACCATTGTAACGAAATGGAAAACTCCCTAAACCGACCACCTGCCTAAATGGACCATTTGAAATTGGTCCGAAGGTCGGTGGATTTAGAGAGGTTTTACTGTATTCAGTAGCGGTCAATCGGGCGCAGTGGCCGAATCGGTAGAGCGTAGACTTCCCAGCTGGGAGATCGGGAGTTCAATGCCCGGTCGAGTCAAACGGATGACTTACACAATTGATACTTGTCACTTCCTAGCTTGGCGCTCTGCATTAATATGAAAGGGAAAGGAGTGGTAAGGTCAGTATCATGATTTTGTGACTGCATGGGGTATCGGGTCATGGTGCGGATGGCCTGATTTCCAAGTGGGGCAGCACTATAAAGTTGACCTGAGTGTACAATGTCACAGGTAGCCAGTACCATGACCTGATATCCCATTCAGTGACATTACCCTAACCCTGAACCAACCAGTGTTTGCACTATCCTAATAATGCCGAGTGCCTGGCTAGGAAGCGACAAGTATAAATTATTATGTCATTGCTCACAGACACAGCTGACTCAGAGGCATGAGTGGGTTAATCAAGGCTTTTATTCGGGCGCTGCCCACCCAGCGGCATGTACATTGAGTGTGTATCATCGGGCAAGAAGCGAACGAGCGAAGGCCCCAATATATTGGGGAATTGAAATGTGATGAGGGCATATGAGTCATGTGAACGATTTAACAAACGAGTAATCAATTACCTTAAAGTAGAATAGCAATAGTTAATGATAAACATATGAGATAACAGTACAGGGTAAATTATCAGAAATGTGACATTTAAGTAGGTGTGATCTGTCTACTGCACAGGTGTCAGTTGCTCATTAGATGGTATTCTTTATTTTTTACTTTAAATGCTTGATTGGTTTTCAGTTTTGTTGATTGTTGTGGCCACAATCAACTGCCAAGCCATGGATGGTGTTTTGTTGAGTGTTTATATTTTCTGATGGCGTGTATTAGGACTGCATTCGCTTTGTTCGAATCTCTCTTTATGATGTATTGTTTGTGGGCGTTAGAAGCCCACCCTTCAAAGCACTGAACTTCGAGTTCAGTGCTTCCGGAGGCGAATGCGACGGTTGCCGCCGCCTTGCGTATGTCGAAGCCAAGCCTGACTGTTATGTGTTCAAGTGGTAGTGTCGGCACCTCCTGCAGCCTGAAGTAAATGTGTAAGTGCGATGTGGAGTTGGCCACGGATGATGGGCACTGTCGGGCCGCTAGCTCCTCGATCCAGCATCGTATCTCCATCGGTGTGGGCTCGAGGGGGGGCACTCCATCGGTTTGACAGTGGCGGTTGTAGGCCGCCACCGTGGTCCTGTAGTGTGCCCATGTGCCTGGGGCACTTGCTGCCAGCTGCCTCCCCTACGCTGCTTCCGTGAGTGTGATGTACTGCGGGTCTGTGGGAGAGCAGTGGTGCAAGTTGTTGGTATGCGTTAGTTGCGGGTGTGATTGGCAAGATTTCGCGTTCGAGGCATATACGTATTGCATTATTACGGTGGTTGGAACTGATATGGGCCCTGCTCAAGGCATCGGCGAGCACGTTATGTACGCCTGGTATGTGTTCATATGATAGCTCGAGCTATCTGCAGTAGGCGGGAGTTGTGTCCTCTGCCTGTGGCGAGGACCTGCACTGCCGCCATGTTGTCGCATCGTATCATGATGTGTCGTCCTCTGTCCCCTTTTTGTATGAGTGTGTGCAGGGCAATAAGGACGTTCGCAGATT
This sequence comes from Branchipolynoe longqiensis, assembly GCA_030323885.1. NCBI lineage: Eukaryota > Metazoa > Annelida > Polychaeta > Phyllodocida > Polynoidae > Branchipolynoe > Branchipolynoe longqiensis. Next base: position 50,316,509 of record CM059197.1, read on the forward strand.
CTAGCTGTGTAAGACTTTCTTGGTCATCAGCTGTGCGGAGTAGGCATGTTGTTTGTCGGCTCCGCCTATCCCTCCCATGCATGCATCAACAACAATTTCTCTATCGGGTTTGTTGGGTGGTATGATTAGTGTACCATTCCATGTGTGGGCAAACTCTGGGAACCAGGCCATGTCACGCCGCATTTCATCATTGACTGTGGTGCAGTTACCCATCATGTCACGGAGGGCTTGGAGGAGGCGGCCGACGAATAGCCTGGCTGGTGCTATACACTTGTAGATGTAGTAGCTTCCCAAGCAGCGAATGCAGCTGTTTCTTGGTGACAAATTGTTTGTCTGCGGTCTTGCGTACCATGTTAATTGTGTTGTTGATCTTGTCATGCGGCATTGTGAGTGTCATGGCTGGTGCATTGATGCAAATTCCCAGCCATCTTATGGAGCGGGTTGCTGGGTTTTCTCTTCGGCCTCGGGGAGGCCGAGCTCCCTGAAGATTTCCCGTGTTATTTTGAACTGCTCCTCGCATTTGTTTTTGTTGGGGGCAAACGCGATCAGATCGTCGAGATACATGGTTGCTTGTATCCCTTTGTTGCGGAGGATGTATACGACTGCTTCAGCCACTCATTGTATGTGGCAGCTCGAGCCCCTGGCACCGAATGGTACGGATATATCAAGATAATATTGTTTCTTCCATTTTGCACTGAGCAGGGGCCAGTCGAGGGGTCAGGACCTGAAGTTGTTGTAGGCCCTGCTTATGTCGATAGTAAACATGTGGCTCCACCGACCGGATTCCCTGAGCTCCTTGGTGAAGCCTTCCACTGTCGGTAGGCACCGTTCGCGTGTGTGGCCTAGTGAGATGTTTTTAATTATATAGGCATTTATGGATGTCTGTTGGGTAAAAGACATGTCAGCAATAATGCGGCGCTTTGTCGGGTCTGCCTTCTCCCGGGTCATAAGGGGTGAGACATGGAACCATTCTTTGAATGGAGGTGCTTTGTACCGGCCATATAGGGCACCGCAACTTAGCTCCTTACTTATGTAATCGTCGATGGCTTGTGGATTTTGGCAGGCACTGGGGTGGTTTGTTGGTTGTGTCGTGGCAGATTCCGGCCCCATGTATCCCAATGGGAAGCCTAAATCAATAAAGTCTATTAATTGCTGGTGGTCGTGTGAGCTTCATAGGGACTCCCTCCATTGGGGGATGTTAATTCCAGAGGGCACATGTATTCGGGCATGTCTGGCATTGGGCATCCCTGTGCGCTGCACTCTTTTGTATATTCCGGCTATATCCCGGTCGAGGCAGCCATGTGCATCTGGCCATGTGTCTCGATGGTGTTCGTTGTATGCTTCGGGGTTAATGTCAATGTGGCTCCCTGGCAGGTAGGCCGTGTCGGCCATGCAGTGGTTGCGTAAAGTGTTGAAGTCGAGTGATGGTTGAGGCTTGCGTTGTTGTGTCTTTCCCTGGCTTTTAATTTGTGTCGTTTGATCGTGGTCGGGGTCGGTCAGTGCCGTGTGGGGTGTGGGGGAAGTTTTGATGGGGGGGGGGGAAGTTCGGGGCAGTGAGCCCGTTTCTTCTCCCCCGTGATCAGTTTTTTGGTGGTCAGTGGTCAGTGCAGGCGTTTGGAGAAGCCTGACCAGCTTTGGTGGCTCCGGGAGTGCTGGGCCATGATGGCTGGCAGGAGTTTTTATAAGGCAGGAGTTTTTATAAGGGGGGGGCGCGTGAGCGACCGTGTCGCGCATCCCTCCCCACCCCCCACCCCCCACCCCCCACCCCTATCACAGTCGTGGCAGGGGTGGGGGAGGGCTTCGGCCTTGAGCCTGCCATGTCCAGCAATGACACCGAACGAGCGACCTCGCTCATTCAAGACCATTATGTAAAATCTGTGGTTGTGTAGGCAGGCTATAGTGAAATCAATACAGACAAAGAGAAAGGAAGAGTATAAAGAGTAAACTAGGAGAGAGAGTCAAGCCCTCTGGTTTATTATTTATATGATTACATGGGTTCATTTTAGAGTATCACCCCACCCCTTTCTCCCAATGGGAAACAAGCATTCTTGGCCCTACCAATAGGGATCCAGCATTCCTGGTCCCTATGGCTACCGATGGTCTGCCCACCACCACCAAGCTGTAGGGTCCCATGGCCACCACCAACATTGACCCTGAATGTTGTGATCACTATCCCAACAGAGGGGGAGGGGGTAGGCCCTGAGTGCCCTCATACTCAGACCTGCCAGCACCACTATGTCTCACTCAAGCACCACCAGCCCTTACATATATATACATACATGCACTTGGGCACGTACCCCTGATCAGTAATAGAACATTTGCATTCCCCCCAATGCCGTAAATGGGAATATTTTACAATTAGTTTGACTCGACCTGGGTTCGAATCCAACGATCTACCATTCCATCTGGTCACTAGCTGCTGATGGCAATATCAGACTACACATACATATATTGTAAATAACTGTATTGACACATGTGCATACGACCGGTGTTAGAACACTGACAACAGATTATTCCATGAATGAACTGTATTTACAACAGTAACAACACCTGAAGTAAGACCATTGATAACATGTGGCCATTTCTGCCGAGAACCATTCCTTCTTTCATTACATTGGGCAATACGATTGCAACACCCTATTGATAATAGGATCCATCGCTCTCAGCGAATTCAGAACAATGCTGGCCACAGTTAAGCTGTGCAAGTATTAGAAAATGTGATCATGTCACAATAGTTTCTTAAAATTTGCATTGGCTGCCATTAAAAATACTCAAACTGTTGCTAAAGAACCAGAATGCTATCAATGGGGTAGCGCTCACATATAACATATCCCTCTAACAGACATGTATCTGAACCTCTTAGGTAATTTGCTCAGATAATAGAGTACATATCCATGTGTCCACGGGCGTGGTGGCCGAATCGGTGGAGCACAGGCCTCCCTGCGTGAGATCTGGAGGTCAATTCCCTGTCAAGTCAAACCAATGACTTAGAAAATTGATACTTGTCGCTTCCTAGCTTGGGGCTCAACATTAATAGGATATCGCAAGGACTGGTTAGCTCGGTGTCAGGATAATGTGACTGAGTGGGGTATTGCGGCATGGTACTGATGGCCTGGGCTCCCAGTGGGGCAGCACTATAAAGTCGGAATGACGGCCTAATTGTCCAGTGGCGCAGCATTATAAAGTTGTCATGTGTGTGCACTGTCAGAAGTTGGTACCCGACCTGATATGACCTTAGATGTTGCCAGGACGTAAAACTCCAACAACCAACCAATCCGTGTCTCTGTGACAGATTGCACTTCATGGAAAAGATTGCCAGAGGATGTCAGAAAAGCAGCATTTATTGGTATATATGTAGATATAATCTATTGCACAGTTCCTAAGAATGAGTGTGGTGTATTAAATTTGCATTATCATTATTATATTAGGAGGAGCACTGCATGTGGCAATGCATTCTCATATAATTTATATTAGTAACTATAGTGTTGCCGGGGTGAGATGCCGTGGTAACAGTTTGATCGCACCATAATATCTCAATGCTGCCTTCTGTTATGGAACACTGAGTTTGAACACCATGCCCAAGTAATGCATTTGTTTGTTTGCTTAATGACCCCTGATCACAGAAAGTAAACATCGTCTATTGGTGGTTATGCAGCGGTTACACATAACTGACTAAAATATTACATTTCAAAGAGATAAAATATAGCACATAAATGTACGTCAGAAGAGCATACAAATGTGGTAAAATCACACATGGTATATGATAAATAAAATCAACAGTTAAAAATAGTTCTTTTTCAAATTAAAAATGGAAAATGAATTCTTGGTAAAAAAAAGTGTTCCCCTAAAGAAATGTAATAATAAATTATTGATGGAATCCGAATGACTCCATCACACCTTCATTTCCAAATACATCATCTCTAACCGACTGTAGGTGAGGACATCTCACCACAATGTGATTCACTGTCAGTATGCACAGACTGTGTTCAGACTGATGCAGGCGTTCCCTAGCCAAAATAAAAGTATGCATAAAGAATGTATGACCAGCCCTAGAGACTAGTAGTAGTAATGCCAGTCACCAGGAAATATCGCGACAAATTCCAATTGTATAGATGCTTGATCTAACTCAGCTGAGGATTGATCACGCAATCCCCAGGAGGTGAGGTAATAAATCTATGTCTAATCCTTATACTTTCGATCAAGTTGAGTCAGTGTAAATTCATTAGAGATGTTCGCACTTGGTTTTATGCGCTTAACACCCCTGTTTCGAATTTGATCTGCATGGATATACCTCCATCCACGCAATTGAATAAAAACCAAGACAGACCAGCCAGTTTAACAAAATTGATACTTGTCGCTTCCTAGCTAGGCGCTCAGCATTATTAGGATAGGACAAGACTGCCTGGCTTGGTGTCAGGATAATGTGACTGAGTGGGATATCGGGTCAAGCTGCTGGCAGCCCGGTCTCGCGGTGGGACAACACTATAAAGTTGCCATGATCACTCACTGTCACAGGCCAGTACCTTTCCTGATGTGACCCTAGATGTTGCCAGGACGTAAAACTCCAACAAACAACAAACTTGGTTGTACTTCTATGTTGCACTTCCGACAACGGAGAGTCACTAATGGCGGGAATCTATCTACGGCAGCAGCCGACATTTAACCACCCCCAATGTATACATCATATCCGGCCCGATTATTGGGCTAGCCCACTGCTTTCTGCCATTAGGCAAAGCACACTAGGGTCATTTGGCGTCGGTGTGCCAAAACCTAGAACTCCCTTAGCAAAAAGAAGGTTAGTCGGTTGTTGGAGTTCATCTCCCACATATTCATGTGAATTGTGATATTGGTGGAGAATAAGAGCAGGCTGAGGGAGTGCATGTGGTTGGTTATTTGCTTGTTGTAGTGTTAAGTCATTGCAACGTCAAAGGTCATATAAGGGCGGGTACCGACTTGTGACAGTGCACATCCATGGCGACTATATAGTGATGCCCCACAGGGAGACCAGACTGCCAGAACAATGACTTGATATCCCACTCAGTCACATTATCCTGACACTTGCCAGTCCTTGCCCTATCCTAATAATGCAGATCACCTGGCTAGTAAGTGAGAAGTATAAATGTTTACGTAATTGGTTTCACTGGACTAGGATTTGAACCCGTGGGTTCGTATCCCACGATCTACCAAAACGGGAGGCGAGAGCTCAACTGATTCGGCCATCCCGTCTGGTACAAAACAAGGTTGATGTTGGCAGGGACCGTCGAGTGGGTGGGAGGGGACCGTTGAGAGGGGGGGGGGGGGTATCTACATGGAAGACACACCTTTTTTAATAGGGACTATTCCCACCAACACGGAACCCTTTCTCAGAACAGGCGAACCTATCTGATAGGAAGCGATATTCTTTTTATCGGAACGGCCGGTAGTTGGTAACAGATGTCTGTCTGAGTCGGAGCAGACGACATTTTGTCAAAGCACACGCCGAAGCGTACCGCAGCATCGCGTGTGGCTGAGCACCTCATTGCCATGATGGGATCATTTCTGGGCCCGTTGTCATAGTTACAGCTGATATTAAACAGGCTACATTAAGGTTGCATAGTCCGATGGTGTTGAGGGTCTGTCATTTTACTGAGATAAATATATTAAATTGATTCTTATAATCTATGTTACTTTAGTTTGAAGTAACTTCTATTTTAAATGGCTAACCTTTGTTATATTTTAAGTGTAAACATGTGAAATTAGAATTGGCAAGCACACCAAATCATGGACATTATAGACTTATTTGGCAACAGGTTATATTCAACTGGCTTAGTGTTCCTTTCTATGTGGTACCAAATGGTTAATAGGCACATCAGTATCTAAGTTCTATGTGTAGAAAACAATCCAGATAATTGCTTTCGTTTGGAAAAAAATCAATCTTCATCGCACTATGCAGCCTTAACCCGAGAAAATAAATCAGGTCAAACACACATTTAAGCTATTACATGAATTGAAAAAGGAAGCAATTCCTCTATTATCGCTCAACGGTGCTAACTGGAGTTTTCGTGCAACACTATTGAGGTAACAGACACAAGTCAGTTCCTGACTTCCAGCCATAATCATTCACTCCAACTTGCTATTCTCGGTTGGTGTCTGGTAGGCTTTCTTTCACTCACTTCTGCAGTCTATGACTGGTGCACAATTACAAATAATGCAGGTTTCAGTTGCCGAATACCAGCCATTTTATTCACTCGCTTATACTACATACCGCATGAGAACAAATGAATATACCAGACGGGATGGCCAAATGATTTCAGCGTCCGTCTCCTGTTTTGGTAGATGGTGGGATTCGAACCCGAAGCGTGGTCGAGTCAAAGAAATGACTTAAATATTGTAGTTTTCGCTACCTAGCAAGGCGCTTGGTATAATTAGGATAGGGCAAGGACTGGTTCGCTCCATTTCAGGATAATGTGACTGAGAGGGATATCAGGTCATGGTGCTGGTGGCCTGGTCTCCCAGTGGGGCAGCACCATAAACGTTGCCATGAGTGCACACTGTCACAAATCGGTACCTGTCCTGATACGACCTTAGATGGTGCCAGGACGTAAAACTCCAACAACCAACAAAATAATGAATGTCGTGTGGTGTATGGCAGGCATTAACCCACTCATAGACTCCACGTTGCCAGTACAAACACACAGTTGGTGTTCATTTGTGTTGTTGTTGTTGGTAGATTAGTTGATTTAGCAGGGGACATTTCAATCATGGATGATTGGTCTCCCTCATTCCACTGTTCCTTGCCCTTTCGTAATATAACCGAGCACCAGACTAGGAAGCGACAAGTATCAATTTCATCGGTTTGACCTGACCAGGGCTCGACCCCACGATCTACCACAACGGAAGACCGACGCTCAACTCATCCCGTCTGGTTGGTTGGTTATAAATACTCAATTTTTCAGATTTCAGTTCCCGACTTGCAGCCATCTTAGTTAATCTAATCCACTGCAGCCTCCTGCAGACACAGCAGTGTCGGTGTGTGTATGGCAGGCATTAAGTCGTCTATACGCGGCACATTACTATTGATGCGAGGCAACTGTTCACGGCATCCATCTTTGATATGACAAACGAACGAGTGGCTCAATACTTTGAGTTTGATGGAGGAAGCAATATATTCTCACCTGAAGCTGGACTATTTTTGCGAAGTGCTAAAATAACTTTGCGATATCATTTTTGAGGCAAGATAATGGATGCACAAAATGCAAATCATCTGGAATACAGTTGCATTACTGTCCCTGTGCTGGGAACCTTTTATTTTGGTTCATATCTTATGATTCCAAATGATATAAATATATAATTATCGATAACTTTTGCTAGTTTCCAAGAAAATCGGGGTTTAAAGCTGAATAGTCCAACAAAAGCATCATATTTACAAAAGCTGCAAAGTTTCAAATTGTCAAAGCCAAAACAATTATCTAGATTTGCTCACATGTATCTAACTTAGATAGACTGAAGCACTTATAACGTATCTGTTGCCACATCGATGGGAATACCAAATCAATTTGATAGAAGCTGTTACTGCTGTAGTGGTTTGCACTGACCTCTCAGGCAAGTAACCACATAGACAGGTAGGCTTGGGGAGTGTATTGATATCAGGGAGCCTAGGTGGTGTAATGGTTAGCACACTGGCCCGGAATGCAAAGAGATGTGGGTTCGAGTCCCGCTCTAGGCGCAGTATTTCCCATTTTCATCACCCCCATGACACTGGTGCCGTGAGCAGGATCCTGTACAAGCTTTGCGCTGTATGGTTGTTGAACCTACCCTGTGTATGCATGTGTTAGTGCATTGCCTGTATGTATGTAATTGTAAGCATTACAAGACTTACAATTCCAGGGGGACGAGTGTAGTGGTCTGCACTGACCTCTCAGGCAAGTAACCACATAGACAGGTAGGCATGGGGAGTGTGTTGATATCAGGGAGCCTAGGTGGTGTAATGGTTAGCACACTGGCCCGGAGTGCAAAGAGATGTGGGTTCGAGTCCCGCTCTAGGCACAGTATTTCCCATTTTCATCACCCCCATGACACTGCTAAAGTCTATGGTGTCAGAGTTTTGGCATGCTTGCTAAAATTATGTTTGCATGCTTGCACTTCAAATATCTCCGAAGTTAGCCATTTAAGATAAAAGTTACTTCAAACTAAAGTCAGGTAGATTATACCCATCAACCTAATATACTTATCTCAGAAAAATTACAGAACTCAAAACCATCGGACTATACAACTTTAAATAGAGAACGGGCGCTATAGAGGGGAAAGCAATGTCATGTGAATGTTAAACCTGGGATTTCACTGCGGATATAATAGAATGCAGGCTTATTCTATTCACATGCCACATTCTATTCACAACAGAAACCTAGATTCAACAAGGATATTTTCGAGACTGTCTCAAAAGGTACTAAGCAATGTGGGACAACAATTTGTCCATTGTAATGATCAACATACTATCACTTATGCATTTGCTCAGGATAAATTGATTTGTTTTGTACATGGTGTTTCATAATCCCAATAGAATACATATTGAATTGAAGCAAATGTCCTTGTGTTTTCAGTGTAACTGTTTCTGTGCTGGGTTGTGTCAATCGTCACAATGGACAAACAGAAAATAGTGATCACCTTTTGAGACAGGCTCATATAACTATATATATAGCTATACACATAATTCGATCTATATAGCGAACATGTGCAACTACTATTGGACAAGCTGGCCGAATAGGTAAAGTGCAGGCTTCTCCTGTGGAAGGTCGGGAGTTCGAATCCAAACCAATGACTTATAAAATTGATACCTGTTGCTACCTAGCCTGGCGGTCAGCATTAATAGGATAGGACAAAGACTGGCTTGCACAGTGGCAGGATACTGTAACTGTGTGGGATATCGTGTCATGGTTCCTGATATCACCTTAGATGTTGCTAGGACGTAAAACAACAACACAGCTGTGCAACTACTGCCTTGTATCGCATGTATGCCAATACATTGAATTAGGTCTGTCCAATCAGAAGTATTACAAGTTTGTTTGTTTGTTGTTGTTTTATGTCCTAGCAACATCTAAGGTCATAATCATATCAGGACGGGAAGTATAATGGCCGGTACACACCTACCGTTTACGATCGTTTTTCCGCACCCACCTAGCGTATACGATCTAAAACTGCCCAAAAGTCGTGAGGTGTGCACTCCCCTAGCACACCTACCGATTGCGATTCACGATTTTTAGGGCTAAACCGGTAGGTGTGCGCTAGCCTTACGATTGCGATTCGTGATTCGAAAAATGAATCGGCCCGTTTTCAGTTTTAAGCGGATCGGGAGTTTTAGTGCGCGAATCGTAAACGGTAGGTGTGTACCGGCCATTACAAAAGAAATATATATATATATATGTAAAGTTAGCGACACACTAGACTTGGTCGTAATGCTTGCATTGCATTTGATTCGCAGCGAATTTAGACCGCCCCCCCCCCTCTATCTCCCTCCTCCCGTCACCCTCCCCCCCCCACCCCCCCGCCGTGGTTCTCTCCCCGTTATAACGCGGCCGCCGCTGCCTCCAGTCAGTCCGCCTCCTGCCTCCTCCAGCTGCACTCACTTCTTCCACCCACAACCCCTGCTTTCCTTTTTCTTTGTCTTGTCCTTTAATTTTCCTTTTCCCTTCTTCTCATAGGGTGGAGGGCTCTTTGGGGCTTTCTCCCCCATGATGACCTCACCCATATCCGGCTAGTCCAGACATTTGACATTGACATTTATCTTGACATTTTACTTAAAATGTATATTGTCCTATGTCATTTGTCTTTAAACTCATCTGCATTATCTCTGACATTTGTATACACTCATTTTATCATGTATTAAAATGTTGGTTCTCTACCCCTGCCTTCTGTCCGTCCTTCGTCGCATATCATATATACACATCTGTAAATTAGTGTTATACTGCATTTATTTATATATGTACTATCTTTATGTATATATATATATATATAATGTAGTGTTACACCGCAGGTATCTGCCCCATTGTTATGTCGTAAGTATGGCGTCCTAAACACAATTTACTTGTTGCATATAATTAGGCTGTGCAGCGAGTGCATAGTCAATTATTAAGGATAGTCTTCATAGTGAAGAATAGGCCTGGGAGAGCCACCAACCTTAACCGCCATGTTTAAGTTGATGCTTTATGTATATGTACGTCATACTACATGACGGGAATACCTGTATTTGGAACTAACACCACTGTGTATTTAATTAGGAGCTTGCACCACTGTGTAAGTAATTAGGAAATAGCACCACTGTGTAGTTAATAGGGATCTAGCACCACTCTCTAGTTAATTGGGAACTAGCACCAGTGTCTAGTTAATTAGGAACTAACACCAATGTGTATTTAAGTAGGAGCTAGCCCAACTGTGTAATTAATTGGGAACTTGTACCACTGTGTAGTTAATTAGGAACTATCCCAACTGTGTAGTTAATTGGGAACTAGCATCACTGTCTAGTCGATTAGGAACTAGCACCACTGTTTAGTTAATTAGGAACTAACAACAATGTGTAATTTATTAGGAACTAGCACCAATGGGTAGGTAATTAGGAACTAGCCTCACTGTGTAGTTAATTAGGAACTAGCACCAATGTGTAATTTATTAGGAACTAGCATCACTGTGTAGTTAATTAGGAACTAGCACCAATGTGTAATGTATTAGGAACTAGCACCAGTGTATAGTTAATTAGGAACTAGCACCAGTGTGTAGTTAATTAGGATCTAGCATCACGGTGTAGGTAATTAGGAACTAACACCAATGTGTAATTTATTAGGAACTAGCACCAATGTGTAGTTAATTAGGAACTAGCATCACTGTGTAGTTAATTAGGAACTAGCACCAGTGCGCATAGAGGTTCAGTCTCTCTTATCACAATTAAACAGTAACACCGTTCTCATATGACATTTGACTTTACTAGGACGTAAAACCCTCAAAAACCAAACCACAGACCATGAAACATCCGAATTGCAAATACCCAGGTCACCTGATAATACATTGGTATGTGAATCAGACTAAGATATTTAAGTCTAGACTATTATGAGCATGTTTTTTTCAGCAATGCATATATCCTCCAGTGTGTGCATCGCGAAGGGGCGGTGGCACCCGAATAAATTAACCCGCAATTGAAGGGGGGGGGGGCACTCGACCATGGGGCCTCTAGATAAATAATAATAGCACGCCTCTATTGTCACCGTACCCCAGTGACAGAAGGATATTCTAAAATCATGGTACCATGACAGCAGTGCGGCAGTCTAGCGTCAGAGTACCGTTTATATAGTTTGGCAATCTAGTGTCAAGGTACAGTTCTTTTAGGTCCGAAGTATGCGATCTATAGCCGTGTTTATATGGGCGAGTTAAAACGCTTCATATAAAACCAGTTGTCTAGATCGATTTACATTTGGCGTGTAAACGCGACGCTATGGCGTTTTAGGGCTGAATCGATTCATATGAAACACTTCATGTATACCGGGTCGTGAGCTGGTTTTTATGAATCGATCTAGCTTAAGCGCGTCACACGCATGCACAGTCGAGACCTTAGTTTGTTGACTTTCCGGTCGATCAAAAGCGCATGTTATAGAATTTAGTCTATGAAACAGCTAGCTGTCCACAGATATTTTGTTCATCATTTATTTTTAGGGTTTCACTGCCCAGCAGAAGTTTTGACTGTTCCAAACCAATACGATTCAGTCCATACAGATCTAGGTTGAACCCACTCTCTACTGGTGACGTCGACTAACCAAAACTGGCGCTGGTTCGTATGGACTTGCTCATGCGCAGATATCGATTTCCGCCTTCAAACTCGGTGCATGTAAACGCGCCACTAAATCGATTCATATAAATTGCTTTGTCTTGAATCGGTTTGGAATTGCCCATGTAAACACAGCTAATGCCCACTAAAAATATCTCACCCTCACCCAAACCTGACCAGAGGGGATGGCCGAATGGATTACAGCGTCTGTCTCCCGTATTGGTCGATAGTGGGGTCGTGGTTCGAACCCTGGTCGAGTCAAACCAATGACTTAACATTTGATACTTGTCGCTTCCTAGCAAGGTGCTAGGTGTTATTAGGACAGGGCAAGGACTGGTGTGCTCAGTGTCAGGATAATGTGACTGAGTGGGATACCAGGTTATGTTGCCGGCAGGCTGGTTTCCCAGTGGGACAGCACTATAAAGTCGCCATGAGTGTGCTCAGTCACAATTCGGTACCCGTCTTGATATGAACTTAGATATTGCTAGGACGTAAAACAACAAACAAACAACTAACCCAAACCCTAATCCTACCCCTAACCCTAACCCTGAGCGTAACTGTGATTGTCAAATAATATTCCAGATATACTGTCATCACGATATGGAAGATATTCTGATCAAAAAGAATCTCCGGTGGACTGGACACCTCATGAGGATGTCATCAGACAGGCTACCAAAGCAGATCCTCTATTCTCAACTGTCTTCTGGCTACAGAAAGAGAGGTCGCCCCCGTCTCCGGTTCAAAGATACCATCAAGAGAAACCTGAAGCTGAGAGACATTAAGACCGACTCATGGACGCAACTCATACAGCAGAGAGCTAAATGGAGAGCAGCAGTCAAGTAATGAAAGCAGTCTTTGTGACATCGCGACTGACAGCATGATGATGATGATGACGATACTGTGACTATAAAATCTCACGCTAGTGACACAATGCTGTGACTACAGAATCTTGCACTATGGACACGGAACCGTGACAATAATCACTCTGATAATAATACAGTACATGTCACTCTGATAAAAATAATAATCCAGTACAATCCTCTACAATTTATACTGGTATAATGTATTATGCATCACATATATACAACAGTTATGAAGAAAACAGCTAGTTGGTAAATAGTTTTAATATGTTCTGATTCTGAACAATACACTTCCCTGACAAATAACATCATTAATATATACAGTAAAACAGAGAGAGAGATTTATGTATATATAAGTATTTATTTCCCCCAATATGGATATCACCGTCATTGTATTCTGTGGTCTTAAGAACAGTAAACCGCTTGTTTTTTTCTCTTCTGAGTTCATTGCTCTAAAAACAGGGTAGCGTTTATGTTTCATTGGCACACAACAAAGCATAAATCAATTTAATCAACAGTGGCAGAAATTCCACACACGAACCTCCTGAACAAACTGTAACCCATGTCCTCCCTGTTTGTACATTGAGTGATTGGTTTGTGGGGTTCTTTTATATGCTGTGTCGTATTAAGGCTGCATAAACCGATGGTTTAAGTCGATAGTCATAATCTACCTTACTTTGAAGTTACTTTTACTTTAAAGGGGCAACTTTGGAAATATTTGAAGCAAAAACATAGGAAATTAAACCTGCTCCCATCGTCCCCTCAAAGCATTCTCCTACTCACCCACTCCTCCCACTCCTCCCACTCCTCCACTCCTCACTCCTCCAATCATCCATCCTCCATCCTCACTCTCTCCCACTCCTCCACTCTCCCACTCCTCCCACTCCTCCCATCTCCACTCATCCCACTCTACTCTCCCACTCATCCCTCCCACACTCCTCACCTCTCCCACTCCTCCCACTCCTCCCACTCCTACCACTCCTCCCACTCCTCCCACTCCTACCACTCGTCCCACCCATCCCACTCCTCCCACTCCTACCACTCCTACTACGCCTGCCCCCTCCAGCCCCTATTCTCCCCCCTACCCCCATCCTGACCCCTGTTCTCCCCTCCTGCCCCATACTGACCCCTGATACTCCCTCATGCTGCTCCCTACTACTCGCCCCTGCCCCCTCCTGCCCCTTGTTCTCCCCCTCCTACCTCCTCCTGGCCACTGATACTCCTGCCTGCCCCCTCTTGTCCCTTGTTCTCCCCTCCTACCTCCTCCTGGCCACTGATACTCCCTCCTGTGCCCTCCTGCCACCTTTTCTCCCCCTCCTACCTCCTCCTGGCCACTGATTACTCCCTACTGTGCCCTCCTGCCCCCTTTTTCTCCCCCTCCTACCTCCTCCTGGCCACTTGATACTCCGTCATGTGCCCTCCTGCCCCTTGTTCTCCCCCTCTACTCCTCCTGGCCACTGATACTCCCTCCTGTGCCCTCCTGCCCCCTTTTCTCCCCCTCTACCTCCTCTGGCCACTGATACTCCCTCCTGTGCCCTCCTGCCCTCTTTCTCTCCCTCCTACCTCCTCCTGGCCACTGATACTCCCGCCTGCCCCCTCCTGCCCCTTGTTCTCCCCCTCCTACCTCCTCCTGGCCACTGATACTCCGTCCTGTGCCCTCCCGCCTCCTTTCACCTGCTACTTCCGGTTTTCGCCGCAGATCCCCCGGCCCTGACTTAAAGCTACAGACATGTAGCATATACTAGTCAACTGGGACTTGAATCTGCACCCCTCAAATTCACCTGCACAGATGATTGGTTTTAATACTTTAACAGAAATAACACGCCCTTTCATGCTAACACTCTGCTAATCTGAACGATTTATTGTCATAATTAACCCGCTTATCGGGGCGATATCCTTTCTGCCCTGCTCATAAATTTTCCCTCGTTGTTTTCAGGTTGTGTTTGGTTGCTATTTCTGCTTCATTTTGTGTGTTGTTAAGTTAATTCCATCCATCAGATGACTTCAACCTTCGTTATTAGGAGATGGCAAAGATTGAACAATCGTCGCTTCCTAGCCTGGTGCTCGACATTGTTAGGAGAGTACAAGTTATCCTACAGATACCAGGGCAGATATGATATCATCGCTCAAAGCAAACCTCAGCCAAGAGGTCGGTTACTGGCGTCGGGTCATTTTGCACATGGCACGTGTATTTGTCGACTCTACTTGCAGTGTTCGATTTGAAATTTTGACGGCTCGGGTGACCGGAGTCACCCGGGTCGTGTTAATGGATTACGGCCCTTGGGATGATGACAATAGAAAATATTGCACCTTGAGCGAGAACACAACCTGCATCTCTTGCATTCTGGGCCAGTGTGCTAACTATTGCACCAACTAGGCCCCTTGATGTCACCACCCTGCCCACGCATACCTGTCTATGTAGCTCCTCAGCTGATAGGTCAGTGCAGACTACTACACTACCTGAGATGCTCTGTGGCAATGGACTTCTGCAGGATGTATACTATCAAGCTACCTTCTAGAGTGTCTGGAAGATCTGATATGTTAGGTAACTCATAGCCTAGTATCTGAGTATGTTGGTTGGTCAGTTGTCGGAGTTTTACATCCTGGCAATATTAAGATGGGTACCGACTTGTGACAGTGCACACTCATCGTGGCTTTAGAGCATTGCCCCACTGGGAGACCAGGTCGCCAGCACCATGACCCGATATCCCACTCAGTCAAATTATCCTGACCCTGAGCCAACGAGTCCTTGCCCTATTCTAATAATGCCAAGCGTCTGACTAGGAAGTGAAAAGTATTCATTTTCTAAGTCATCGGTTTGACTCGACTGGGAATCTAATTCCTGATCTTCCGCATGGGAAGCCTGTGCTCTACCCATTCGGCCACCATGTCCGGTGTCTACGGACAGTGGAAGACTTTATATTATATAAATGCATAGCTTAGTGTGTGATATGGTCTATGGGAAAGGTCTTATAAAGGATCAGCACCACAAAGCTGCCCTCTGATGGCAGTGGCAAGAACTACTGTTAATAACAGTGTTATGGGTGAGAGCTTTATCCTTCCTGCATCTATGTTTTGTGTGAAAATGGCCTAATAAAGAATTTACTCTACCACCATACACGTTGACGGCAAGTGTAACAACTATTCCTTGGGATACAAGTCCTCGATGCTCCCTACCAGTTTAATAGAAGATTTCCACAGCCAATTGGCTGCATGACAGCCGTGTCAAGAAGTACTGCTACAGGCAGAATGTCACTGTGCAGAAATGCTCTATGTGGACAAAGGGGATTATAGAGGATTTCAACGACGAACCTGCCATCTACTGGGCAATGGTATGATTATGACTAATATAGATGAAAACCGGAAACAAACAAAAATGTATCTTAGCTTAATCGATATGGAACTTCATATACAAAAGTTGATGATATCGTGATTCCAAGGGTTCAAGTGCCGTGACTCCTCCCAGCTGAAGTAGCCTGCAGCACATTTTGGCCAAATGCCACGCCCACCTCTTTCCTGTTTGGCTTCATCTGCCCTCAAAGTGCCAGATGCATGTTATCACACCTGGAGCTGTATGCATGAAGCTGTGTTAGCACTCCTCTACCGGGGATTCCCGCTGTTGTGGTGGTCCATTGAGGATACAATCATCATATTACAATTTGCAACTACATTTCAATTACATCACCATCACTGGTGTCACAAATCACGAAATATAATCGCCCCTTTAAAGTTGTCGCTTCTATTTCTAAATAAAATCACCCCGTGGATATTTTATTTTGAAATAAAACTCCCCCTCAACTTTCTCTCCTTAGAATATATCTCGTCCACTCCCCTCACCTCACATCCCCTCATAACCTATCTCCCCTCCTCATTTGTCACCCCTCATCCTCTTACCCTTCCACATCCTTTCTCACCTCCTCCACCACTTCCCTATAAATAAAGTACCACCCTCCTCCCTAGACACCAGATTCACCCCGTACTTGCAGTACACGGGTGAATACCAACCCGATATAAAAGCTGGCAAAAACTGCTTTAATATGGAACAGGACATAGAAACTCTGGTTCCAATATCAAATGGCTACTTATATCGGCACAGAGTTGGTGAAATGGGAGAGAATGCAAATACACCAGATGGCGGCGATAGAACGCTGTTGATTTCACTTTTAAAGTCTATTAAACAAAATGTTATATTACATTTTTCAACTCAGAAGTAGTGGGGAAATTTGAAGACATATATAAAGAATAAGTGTTGCTTTGTATATTGTGAATTGAGGCTCTCACTTCATGTCCCCACTTTTTCGCCAGCTTTTATCTAGGGTTGGCATTCATCCCTGTATCCAAGTATGAAGTGAATCTTTTATCTACCTCGTCCATCCACCTGCCCTCCCGCCTCCCTCTCTCATTTCCCTATGACCCCCAGCACCCTTCTATCTCCACGCCCCTTGCCTCCCACATCCACCACACTCCTGCACCTCCCTATATTTTATTTCGAAATAAAACCGCCGATAAAATATATGAAAATATACATATTTATATATGAAGAGTTCAGGCACAAAACCACCTAAACGCTAATCTAAAAATGTAGTTTCAATCAAAGATTTCTACCTGAAAATAATTGTAATTCTCACTAATTCCACTTTTGATATGATGAGATGGTTATGGTGCAATGAACAAAAAATAGGAATATAATACAAATATGTTTTCTAGGTTCGATTCCAACGTTTATCTACATTTTTGGATTGGCGTTTACATTGGCGATTGGCGCCTGAACTCCTCATATAATTTTGTTTAATTTTGTTTATACATATATTAAGGAGGTCCGGTGAGCCGAAGGTGGCCAACTATATTCAAGGTAAGGCATATAATATGAACGCTACTTCAAACCACTTCTACAGTAGATAATGATGATCAATTTGTCTCAGACAATGACAGCAACTCAAAAGCCAGAACTCAAAGGCACCGGACTCTGCACTTTGAACCGTTGGATACAGTATCTAGGTGTTGTTAAAACTAAATGTGCTGTAGCTACCTTAAGACAATAAATCCCCCGACGAAATGATGAATGAGTACACTAGAATTGAAATTGGAGACAAAGGATTAAATATACATAGATGCTTTGGCTTGGAAAATATTATGCTTTAATCGGAAACTTTTGGAATCTTGCCAAAAGCCAGTTTCCTTGAGATGCTCTGTATTTGTTGATGGTTGGTTGTTGGAGGTTTACGTCCTGGCAACATCTAAGTTCATATCAGGACAGGCACCGATTTGTGACAGTGCACAGTCATGGTGACTTTATAGTGATCCCCCAATTGGAGACCAGGCCACCAGCACCATGACCTGATATCCCCCTCAGTCACATTATCCTGACACCGAACCACCCAGTCCTTGCCCTATCCTAATAATGCAAAACGCCTGTCAAGGAATCAACAAGTATCAATTTTGTAAGTCATTGACTTGACCCAACTGGGAAATGAACTCCCGATCTTCCGCATGGGAGGCCTGCGCTCTACCGATTCGGCCACCGCGTTTGGTGTATTTGTTGAAAAAACACTAACGAAAACCAGAGGATGCGTCAGCAAATCAACTCATCACTTGAGGGCATAATTCCAACGGATTCAAATCCAACTTGAATTGATTAGAAAAGCTATGTGTTTTGTGTGGTTTTCTTTGTGTGTGTGTGTTTTTATTTGGAGGGGACGGGTTTAGTGGGGGTGGGGGAGTTTGGGGGGGGGCGGCAGATGTTTTCTTTTTGCAATTGATGTCCCCATTAATGTAGCCCTAGATGGAAAGACCATGTCCCAGGATGCATCAATTCACAATGTAGGTTTACACCTCCAGGGCTGGGTTTCACTCAAATATTGAACATGTAGCAATGGTGGCACCCAGGACGCACATTCTACGACACCCTCAGCCCCCATTAACCGCCTTACACCGGCTCCTCTCTCTGACTCACTTCTCAGATTTGTTTGTATGTGACTTTTTTTCTATGGGTCTTTTTTTAGAGCTGCATAGTCCGATGAAGCATCAAATTATCAACACTAAAGTAATTATTTATATTTGATTCTACATATCTAATTTAGATCATCATCATCATCATGCTGTCGGTCGCGATGCGACAAAGACTGCTTTCATTACTTGACTGCTGCTCTCCATTTAGCTCTCTACTGTGAGAGTTGCGTCCATGAGTCGGTCTTAATGTCTCTCAGCTTCAGGTTTACATTTCATGAAAGCTGCCTGCAAAAGTGTTGAAGTGCTGCTGGCTTTTGCATGTTACCACCGGCACTCTCTCGGGGAGCAAATAGAGGTTTCACACCGGCAAGAACATGTCAAGACATGCGCAAACTATTTGTCCCTGCAGTGGCTGGTCGGGAGATGTTGGGAGTTCCATACATCAACCGCCCTTAATGCTGCCACAGTGACATGGTTTTCTGTTTAGGGAGTGCTCCCTTAGCCTTCGGTTCTGTCAAGAACCTGTACCACAAGGCAGTGGTTTACAACTCTGCAGGACAGCGGTGTTAAACGCCCGGAGGTATTGCTATACCTGCATGCCTAACTTAGATACTGATGCATTTATTAAGGGACTACTGAGTCAGTTTAATAGAACGTTTTACTGAAAAAACCTATGGTGTCAGAGTGTTGGCTTGCTTGCCAAAACTAATTTGACATGTTTACGCTTCAGAGATCTCAAAAGTTAGCCATTTAAAATATATGTTAGTTCAAACTAAGGTAAGGTAAATTATAACAATCAAATTAATATATTCAGCAAAATGACAGAAAATCAAAAATATCGGACTATGCAACTTTAAGGGGGGGCTGGGATTTTCTTTGCAATTGATGTTCCCATTAATGTAAATGCGGGATTTAAGGGGAATGAGTGTAGTAGTCTGCATTGACTGATCAGTGAAAGAGCCTCATCGACAGGTAAGCGTGGATAGGATGGTAACATCAGGGAGCCTAGGTGGTGTCATGGTTAGCACACTGGCTCTAAATGCAGGATATGTGGGTTCGATTCCCGCTCTATGCAAAATATTTCCCATTTTCATCACTCCCGCGACAGTACTTTTAGTCAAGTGGAATCTGAGAAGCTACCACGGCCGGCTCCATCCTTCCAATAGTCCAAAGGTTTCTCCTATAAGGTGAAACACATGGTTGACATGCATCACTGAATTCACCAGCATGAAACATGCTTTACTGATCGGTGCCATCAATGATGGTCTTCATTTCAACCCATTTAATGTACTTCGTTTTGTGTTGTTTGTTTGTTGCGGTTTATGTCCCAGCAAGATCTAAGGTCATATCAAGATGGGTACCGACTTGTGACAGTGCACACTCCTGGTGAGTTGCCCCACTGTGAGAACAGGCCACCAGCACCATGACCTGATATCCCACCCAGTCACTGAGTTAACCAGTCTTTGCTCTATCCTAATAATGTTGAGTACTCGTTGTTGGTTGCGATGGAGTTTTATGTCCTGGCAACATCTAAGGTCATATCAGGACGATGCGGTTGAGTACTAGCTAGGAAGCAAGAATTATCAATTTTGTAAGGCATTGGTTTGACTCCAACTGGAATTGAACTCCCGACCTTCCGCACACGAAGCCTGCACTCTACCGATTTGTCAGTCTCCCGTGTTGTTAAATCGTGGGATTCGAACCCACGGGTTCGAACCATGGATATCTGGTCATGGTGCGGATGACATGAGTTCCTAATGGGGCAACACTATACATCCGCCATGGTTACACACTGTCACAAGTCAGTACCCGTCCTGATATGACCCTAGATGTTGCCAGGACGTAAAACTCTAACGAGCACTCTCAAGCCCTTACCCTCTTTCTAAATATAGCACAACGACTTGGGCGCAAACAGGCGAGTCGCAAATGTTCCACTTCTAATATGGGCCGCAACCTCTGAGTCTATAAATACATTAATTGGCTGAGTCATTCCCGATCCGGTTGCGATTGAAGACTGGAATGGAGGGATGTTTAACTGTTCGCGCATGCGCACTGTAGTGAAAAGGCTGGTGGGAGCAGAGGCAACACACGCACACCCTGCCAGAGACATGATGAAACCTATTAATCAACCACAATTCAATTGCCTGGAACCCCAATAGTATAGCCGTCGGTACGGTGTAACAGACATGGCAGGTGTTAAAGAGAACTCTTCTTTTTTATTCAAATTTGTAATCCAGTTGAATAACCTTAGCAGTTATGGTGCGTATGAACTATTTATGGATGAGATGATGAGACGGTGTGAACAATATAGACACAAGCGGTTACCAAGCAGTCATTTTGCATGTCATTCGTAACATGGGTAATTTACTGCGGAGACACAGGTACCTCACCGCCTGGTTAACTTGAGCACAATTCGCAGATCTCATTCTGTACTAGTAGACTGGAGGATAGCGATTTACCTTTAGATTATATCTTTGATTTGCTGATCATACCTGTGAGGAGACATTGATGCGCGAAAAGGAAGAAAGCAAGGCGGGGGTGGAAGAAAAGGCGTTTTATTAACGCCTCAAACAGAGCAAACAGAGGAACAGGTAATAAGCAGGCTGGGGAGGAACAAAGCAAGGAAGGGCTCATGAGGAGCAAATAAACAGGCTTGTGAGGAGCAATGCAGTGAGGGGCTCATGAGGAGCAGAAAGATAAATACAGCAGGGGCTCATAAGGAGCAATGTCAGAGTTCTGGTAGAGGGGGGGGCCGAGGAGCCCTCCGCCGCTGAGGGAGGAGGGTAGAAGAGGGAAAGTTGGGTCAGTGGGTGGAGGAAAAGACTGGGCAGAGAGCTGGAAGGCGGCAGGAGGGCGAGTGCCTGAGGGAGGCCGGCGGGCGGCCTTATAAGGAGAGGGGGGGGGGGGCGGGCGACAGCAGGTGAGTTGTGAAAGCTGCCGGCCCGGGGGAGGGTGAGTGAGGGTGAGCAGCGGGCATCGGGTGAGGCGCGAATGCTGCGCGACACGGGGGGCGGGGGAGGGAGCGGCGCGCGGCGGCGTCGGGTGAGGTGTGAGCGCAACGCGACAGCCCGGCGCGGGGGAGGGTCTCTTCCTCTCCTCGCATCAAGCGCAATGCTTCGCATTACGACCAATTAATACATTGGGTATGACTTGCTGTTACAGTTGGGAGAAGATTTAGGATTTTGTAAAATTGAATCATGGCTGCATGATTCATTGAAAGTATCATGGTTAACGTATAGCTTTGTGGTTAGTATATGCTTTATTAGTTCAGTCAGGTTGGTTGGTTGTTGGAGTCTTACTTCCTGGCAACATCTAATGTCATATGAGGATGGGTAATGACTATTGACGTTACGCATTCATTCTCACTTTATAGTGTTGCCTGACTGGGAAACCAGGCTGTCAGCATCATGACCTGCTATCTCACTCAGTCACATTATCCTGAAACACATATAACCAGTCATTGCCCTATCATCTGAATGCCAAGCGCCATGCTAGGAAACGACAAGTATCAATTGTGTAAGTAATTGATTTAACTCGATCGGGAAACAAACTCCCGATCTTTTGAATGGGAAGCCTGCGTTCTACCGATTTGGCCACTATGTATGATGTGAGTGAGTGAATGAGTGGCGAGTTCATGTCACATTGACAGCCACACTAATCTGGGTGATTATTGTAGCCTACTGTAAGAAATAGCTCCAAACACTGCAGACCAGACAATGCTAATTATAATAACCCAGTCCCAGACGGTGTCTGCGCATGCGTGTGGTAAAACTATTACCACGACCAGCCTCACTATCCACCCGTGCACCGCAGTGGTGTAGACAATTAAATCGTTTCAAACCGACATAAAAAATGTATCTGACTGTAATAAAACTCCTTCAATGGCCCTCCAGTGTAATGCTGTAGTAGCGGCTCGACTTCTCCTAGCACTTTCTCTCTCATGTCATCCATTTTCCTTGTCAAGTTGCATAATCCGATGCTTTTAAATGTCTACCTCTTTCTTCGTGCTCGCAAAACAATCCTCCAGTGTCTGTGTGGCACGAGGGGGGGGGGCGCAACCCACTAATTACCCCGACAGCTGGAGGGAGGGGGCACTCCACCAATGCACTAAGGAGGAGTTAATACAGAGTATTTTTTTGCTTTGCATTTATACGAGTATAATGCCTTATAGACCACATATGTACAGAACACACTCGTTAGAACGTGCTCAACTGAGCTGGATATGGGATCAACAAACACCTACCAACATATAATGAGCCTGTCTCAAAGGGTCCTCACTAATATTTTGTTGTCCGTGTAACAGTTGATACAAAACAGCACAGAAACGGTTACACTGAAAACACAAGGACATTTGGTTCAAATCAATATGTATTCTATTGGGATTATGAAACACCATAAATCAGTATATCCTGAGCAAATGCATAAACAGATAGCATGTTGATCGTTAATTGATCATATTAATTATCACCTTTTGAGACAGGCTCATACACCCTGCACCCTGTAGCAACTAACATATAATTAATTGGTTTGACTCGATGTGAAACTGAACTCCCGACCTTGGGCACGAGTGGCTTCCGCTCTACCGAATCGACCAATCCGTCCAGTGCAAATTGAAGATTCAGCTACGATATGCAGGGACTTTGATGTGAGGGACACAGGGCGCGTGTTAGGATAAGTGGGTGTTGAGGGAGGAGAGAGTTATGATAAGTGAGTGTTGAGGGAGGGGAGTGTTTGGATAAGTGGGTGTTGAGAGAGGAGAGAGTTATGATAAGTGAGTGTTGAGGGAGGGGAGTGTTTGGATAAGTGAGTGTTGAGAGAGGAAAGAGTTATTATAAGTGAGTGTTCAGGGAGGAGAGTATTTGGATAAGTGGGTGTTGAGAGAGGAGAGAGTTATGATAAGTGAGTGTTCAGGAAGGAGAGTGATTTGATAAGTGGGTGTTGAGGTAGGAGAGTTTATGATAAGTGAGTGTAGAGGGAGGAGATTGTTTCAATAAGTGAGTGTTGAGGTAGGAGAGTGCTTGGATAAATGAGTGTTGATAGAGGAGAGAGTTAGGATAAGTGAGAGTTGACAGACGAGAGTGTCTGAATAAGTGAGTGTTGACCGAGGAGGGTGTTCGGATAAGTGAGTGCTGACAGATAAGAGAGTAAGGATAACTGAGAGTTGGCAGAGGAGAGTGTTTGGATAAGCGAGTGTTGACAGAGTAGAGTATTTGGATAAGTGAGTGTTGACAGAGGAGAGTGTACGGATAAGTGAGAGTTGACAGAGGAAAGTGTTTGGATAAGTGAGTGTTGACATAGGGGAGTGTTTGGATAAGTGAGTGTTGATAGAGGAGAGTAAGGATAAGTGACTGTTGACAGAGGAGAGTGTAAGGATAAGTGAGAGTGTTTGGATAAGTCAGTGTGGAGGGAGGAGTCTTTGGATAAGTGAATCTTGATGGAGATGAGTGTTAGGATAAGTGAGTGCTGGCAGAGAGAGTGTTTTGCTAAGTGAGTTTTGAGTGAGGATAGTGTCAGGAAACGTGAGCGGCGATGGAGTTTGTTAGGATAAGTGAAAGGCGAAGGAGGCTGATCTTTGATGACCAAGTTTCTAGAATCACAAGCGGGGCAGCGCCATTTCATATAAGGAAAAACAAAAAAAGTTTGGGAAAGAAATACAAAAATAAAAGTTCAACAAAATCATACCCATGTCTGCGTCACCGGCCTCGCACACCTACATCGTTATCGCTGCCTCAACCCTCGGCTGGTTGCTATGACGACCACCCACCGCCACCGCCTCACACTTTGTAAGTCGCTCCTGATTCGCCATTGGTCCACCACGGGATGAGCTGCTCAAATGGACTTGTGGACGGTAAGGAGTTGAGCTGAGAAGAGGGGCGGGCCGGGGTGGAGCGCCGGGGATTGAGAAGAGATGGACGTTGGTTGGTTGGTTGTTGGAGTTTAACATCCTGGCAACAGCTGAGGTCATATCATGACGGGTACTGACTCGTGACAGTGCCCAGTCATGGTGACTTTATAGTGTTGCCCCACTGTGAAATCAGGCCACCGGCACCATGACCCGATATCCAATTCAGTCACATTATCCTGACATGGGCTGAGCTTGTCAGTCATTGCCCTATCCTATGAATTCCGAGTGCGTGCCAGGCTAGGAAGCAACAAGTATACATGTTGTAAGCCATTAACTTGACTCGATTGAGAACTGAAGTCCTCATCTCCCGCACGCGAGGCGCGCGCTACCGATTCGGCCACCGCACCAGGTGTTGAGAGGAGATAGATGGGAGGGTGAGGGGAGGGGCACGAATCTGGAGGGGACGAGAGAGAGGATGGGAGGGGCACGCTATTTCGGGTCAGATGGGCTGAGCTGTTCAGAGTTTGGCTCAGTGAGGTGATGTTCCTGGTAAGGACCGATTAGGGCCAGGCAGGACAAAAATAAATGATAAACAAGGAAACCGCATTTGTATCCACTTTCGGAATCCTGTCCGAAAGCTGGGATTCCATTGACCCGATAGTCAATAGGCATACTCAATACACATAGGCAATAGCCAATAGGCTCATTTAATGGGCATAGGCGATATGCAATAGGGAATTGGCACATTCAAAATGTGTAGGCAATATGCGATAGGTGATGGGGACATTCAATATGCATAGGCAATATCTGAGAGGCAATGGGCACATTCAATATGCATACAAAATATAAGATAGGCAATGGTCACATTCAATACACATAGGCAATACGCGATAGGGAATTAGCACATTCAATATGCGTAGCTAATATGTGAGAGGCACTGGGCACATTCAATTTGCATATGCAATATGTGATAGGACATGGGCACATTCAATATGCATAGGCAATACACGATAGGGAATTAGCACATTCAATATGTGTATCCAATATGTGAGAGGCAATGGGCACATTCAATTTGCATATGCAATATGTGATAGGACATGGGCACATTCAATACGCATAGGCACTACGCGATAGGGAATTGGCACATTCAATATGCATAGACAATATGGGATAGGACATGGGCGCATTCAATACTCCAAGGCAATATGTGATAGGCACTGGGCACATTCAATATGTACAGGCAATATGCAATATGAAATGGACACCTTTAATATTCATAGGCAATATACGATAGGTGATAGGCCCATTCAATATGCATAGGCAATATGTGACAGGTAATGGACACATTCAATACACATATGCAATATGCGATACGGATTGGACACATTCAATGAGCATAGGCAATATGCGGCAGGATATGGGCACCTTCAATATGCATGGTTAATATGTGATAGGCAATGGGTACATTCAATACGCACAGGCAATATACGATAGGCTATGGGCACATTCAATGTGCATAGGCAATATGCGATGGGCAATGGGCACATTCAATACGCATAGGTAATATGTGACAGGCAATGGGCACATTTAATAAGCATATGTCATATGCAATAGGCAATGGGCATTTTCAATACACATAGGCAATATCCAATAGGTGATCGGCACATTCAATACACATATGTGATGCAAACTGGTGATGCATGCCAGAAGTATAGAAAGAGCTGTGGATGTAGGCAGGTGGTTCCTTATTTAAGAATCACATGACTCCTCACACACCTGTCATTCTCTGAAACTGGGCACAACATATTTGGTGTCCATGCTACGATGGTAATAATACATTCTTTCTTAGGTTGGTAGTAAGGCAAATAATTATGCTTGCCTCCCTGCGCTAAGTATGTTAGCAATACTACATGTATTTAAAACACAGATGGGGTAGGGAAGCACTATGATGACGTCACAGTATCCTGTGAGATAACGTCGCAGAAGGGTGGCGTCTAGTGGCATGACCTCACAGAAAGGAGAATATGTGAGGTCATATAGAGGGAATATTATGACATAACGTCATGTCAGGGAACATCCTGGAAAGAGGTGTGGGTTCGAAACCTGCACAAGGACGAACTATTTCATATTTTCATTACCCCGATGGCATTATTTTAATATTTACTTGCCATCTGGATTTATTTTCTGATAAAGAAGCCAGGCTACTAGCATCACTGATATATTACATTATTACTTTCAGATTCTAATGTTTGTTGCTGTATGGTTTGCGTCAGGTCTTGCTTGTGTTGTCAGTAATTAATACACCCTGTATCAGCACCACTTGCCTTTCTTGTTGTTATCTGAGCCGAAGTACAGAAATGAAAGGACCCTAAAGGAACAACATACTAACAAGAAAAGAATGACAACTACCTCAAAACTGAATGTTATAGGAGTCATGTTGCCCCATGTATTGTAACGCCCTATATGGCGTGTCAGTGGCACGATGTAAAGTGCTAGAATTATGCTGAAGCCTTATGCCTCTTCTCCGCAACCCTCCCCCACCACGTCCATCTCCACCTAGTCGCCATTTTACCGAGTCATGTGATACAGAAGCCAATCCACAAGAATGACGCCTGTCACGTGAAGTCAGACGTGACGTCAGACTAAATACCTCTGGCCGCCTCCCCCCCCCCCTTTCTCTAGAAGGGCGTTAAAGTGAGGGAGACCCCCCACCCCGACCCATCCACCTACACCCACACATCCCCACAACCAGCCTGACCCATCCACCTACATCCACACATCCCCACACACACCCCGACCCATCCACTGACACACACACATCCCCACAAACACCCCGACCCATCCACCTACACCCACACATCCCCACACCCAACCTGACCCATCCACCGACACCCACACATCCCCACGAACACCCCGACCCATCCAGCTACACCCACACATCCCCACACACACCCCGACCCATCCACCTACACCCACACATCCCCACACACACTGACCCATCCACCTACACCCACACATCCCCACACACACCCCAACCCATACAGCTACTTGTCGCTACCTAGACTGGCACACGGCATTGATAGGATAGTGATATTTCCCGTTAGGTTAGTATCAGGATAATGTGACTGAGTGGGATATTAGGCTGCGCTACTGGTTTGGTTGGATGGTTGTTGGAGTTTTAGCACCTGGCTAGGAAGGACAACTATCACTTTTGTGTGTCATTGGTTTGACTCGACCAGGAATTGAACTCCCGACCTTCCGTACGGGAGGCCTGCGCTCTACCGCTTCGGCTACCGATGTGCTACTGCTCGACTGATTTCAAGAGGGGCAGCGCTATAAAGTCGGCCATGAGTGTTCTCTGTCATGAGTGCGCACTGTACCAGTCCTGATATGACCGTAGATGTTGCCGGGACGTAAAACCTCAATAAACAAAACAAAAAACGCTCACACACACTCCGATGTCGCGTATTGAGCAGAAACTCCGCATTTTGTCGCAACAGTTGATGTATGTATGTTTCTGGTTCAGTCAGTCAGTATAATGTGACTGAGTGGGATGTTAGGTCATGGTGCGGGCAGCCTGATTTCCAACTGGAGCAGGACGATACCGTTGCCATGAGTGCGCACTGTCATAAGTCGGTACCCGTCCTGCTAAGACTCTATATATATATATATATATATATATATATGTAGCCAGGACATAAACAATATATTTAGTTTACCCTCACACGCATGCACATTTACACATGTCGCGTAGTGATGGGAGCGGCGCATTTTGTTGCCGCAGTTACCGTCAGCGTGTTGCTGCTTCTTGCACGGCGATGCTGGCGTTTCGGGCGGACATAACCGGTGCTCAGAGCGGCAATAACCCGCTTAGCGCCGCGGCATTTACACATCTCTCCCGACATGAGGATCAGCAGCGTGCACACATGCACACACCTCCACCCCACACCCATCCCAACAACCCACCTCCTCCCCCCACACACACATTCCTCCACCCCACCCTATCCCAAACCCTCACCTCCTCACCACACACATACACAATTTCACCACCCACCCCACTCAACCACTCACCTCCTCATCACATACCCCTACCTCCACCCCCATCCCCCATCCCTACCTCCATCCCCATAACCCCATCTCAACCACGCCCCTCCTCCCCTCACACCCTCGCCATACCCAACCCCCATCCCAACCACCTAGTTCCTCCCCCCACACACACATACTCCACCCCACCCATCCCAAACTCTCACCTCCTCCCAGCACACTACACCCATCCCACCCACCCACCCTCACCCACACTACACACTCACACCCACCCCAACCCAACACTCACCTCCTCACCACACACACCCCACCTCACACCCCTATCCCCACAACCACTCCTCCCACACACACACATACCTCTACCCACCCCATCCCAAACCCTCACCTCCTCCCAGACACACCCCCACCCATGCAACCACCCACCACCTCACAACACATTCACCACCCACCCCAACCCAACCACTCACCTCCTCACCACACACACACCACCTCCACACCCCCATCCCCACAACCCACCTCCTCACCACACACACCTCCACCCCACCCCATCCCAACCACGCACCACCTCACCACACACATTCACCACACCTCGATCCCCAACCCCCATCCCAAACACTCACCTCACTCAATGAATTACAAATTCGATATGTTTTACTTCCTAGCTTCGCGTTCGACATAATAGGACAGGGCAAGGACTGGTTGGTTCGGTGTCAGGATGATGTGACTGAGTGGGATATTAGGTCATGGTTTGCTGGCGTCCTGGTCTTCCAATGGGGCAGTACTATGAGGGTGCACTCTCAAAAGTCGGTACCTGTACATTAGATGTTGCCAGGACTTTAAACTCCAACAACCAACCCACCCACATATCCGACAACCTACAACAAGAACCTCACCCGCCCGCACTGCCTCCTCACCCGCCCGTCTCTACCCAGCTACGCCCCCCACCACACCTACCCCCAGCTCACCCCACCTCACCCCATCCCACCTACCCCCACCCCACCCCGCAACATCCACACAACTCCCTAAGCGACTGCGATCCCCACCGCATCCTTACCCACCGCACCCAACCCAACTCCCATCCACACAACCCCCCCCCCCTCGCGATCGCTCCCCGCCCCGCCGCACTGCGTTCCCGCCGAACCCCACAAACCCCACTCCCATCCCCACCACCCCCACCTGCCTCTTCCCCATCCTGCCTCTACCCAGCGCATGGCGCTTTTCACTAACACATCGTCAACCAGAAATTCACTGGGCGGGAACCGTGACCATTTCAAAAGACTTCAAGGTAGATGGATCCAAGCAAAGATATCCTAAATCCCCCCAACCCTCACTTACCACCTTATCAGACATAGCATTGCGAATCAGGGGCACCGTGTATGAGGGTCAACCATCAATGTAGGTCTAATTTTACAGGTCGCACCTATTAGTAGTATGGGGAGCGGGACGTAGATCAGGCAGTAAGTAGAGTGTCCACCTGTGAAGGTATCGGTCATACTATCGAGCCTTCTCAGTGGACCCATTTACAGTTTGGGTTATTTAACATTCCAACCAGTGGTCCATGGAACCTTTGGTTCATCAAAGGTTGTGGTGTGTGCTGTCCTGTCTGTGGGAAAGTACATATAAAAGACCCCTTGCTGTTTATTGGAAAGAGTAGCCAATGTGGCGGCAGTAGGTTTCCTCCAAAATGATTATGACTATATGTTTGATGTCCAATAGCCGATGATATGAAAATCAAGATGCTCTAGAGGCATCATTAAATAAAACAAACCTTCTATTAATATTAGTAGTATGAATATAAGTTAGAATCATAAACCTTTGTTGAAAGACCATCTCACGTCATCACTTAATTACCTCCAAGCTGTCTCAGCCGTAACCGGACACAGTGGCTGAATCGGTATAGCGCAGACTTTCGTGCGGGAGGACGGGAGTTCGAATCCCTGCCGAATCAAACCAAAGGCGTACACATGTGATACTTGTCTAGACCTAGCCTGACGCTCAGTAATACTAGCATAAAGCAAGGCCTGGTTAGCTCAGTATGAGGATAAGGTGTCTGAGTGGGAAGTCGGGTCATGGTGCCAGCAGCCGAGTCTCCCAGTGCTGCAGTAGTATATACTTGAGATGAGTGTGCACTGTTACAAGTCGGCACCTGTCCTGATATGACATTAGATGTTGGCAGGACGTAAAACCCCAACAAGCAACAGCAATGTAAGACACAAGTGGAGGTATGCCTCCCTGTGCAGCATCTCCCAGGTAAAAGGTCCTATAGATGATTTCTATCACCAAACCGCCCGTCCTAATATGACCTTAGATGTTGCCAGGAATATAAAATGTAAACTAAAATAAACAAACAAACAAATTCGGCCGTCAGCCTTCAGCCACCAGAGATCCGAGCAAGAAGTGCTTGAAGACACTTTGTAGAGGTTTGGTGGGGGTCGGAGGGGCTGTTGGGGTGGAGGTGGGAGTGGGGGTAGGGGAGGGGAGGGATACGCCACTCATAAACATGATTCCGGATCAACGACTGGGCTGGGGTGTGGGGGTAGGGTGGGGGTGGGGGTAGGGTGGGGGTGGGGGTAGGGTGGGGGGCAACTGATCAATTGGTTGGTTGTTGGAGTTACTGACTTCTGACAGTGCACACTCATCGCGACGTTATTGGTGCTGCCGCACTGGGAAACCAGGCTGCCTGCACCATGATCTGATATCCTACTCAGTCACATCATCCTGATACTGAGCCCAACCAGTATTTGCCCTCTCCTAATATTTGCCCTCTCCTATCAATTGTGTAAGTTATTGATTTGACTCGACTAGGGTTCAAACCCATGGGTCTGCATCCCACGATCTACCAAAACGGGAGACGGACGCTCAACTCATTCGGCCACCACATTTCGATCACAAACCGATCGGTGAACTTCTAGTAATTCGCAGGCGTGCGTGTAAGTAAATTATGTCACCAGACATGCGCAGAATGCAGCCAGGAAGTTCACGTGAGGTTCTCGCGAGATTCGATTGACGGCACTCGCCAGGCACAGGCTTTGACTTGCGACGCCTGCTTTGTGGCCGGTCACTGCCGGTGTGCTTGGAGACTGTGAGACGCTTTTACTAGCTTTTTTCAAAGGACACTCACTCTACATCCGCCTGACTGCTGAGAGGACGCGGTGGCCGAATCGTTGGAGCGCTGGCCTCGCGTGCGGGAGATGGGGAGTTTGGTTCTTGGTCGAGTCAAACCAATGAATTATATAGTTGATACTTGTGGCTCTCTAGCCTGGTGCTTGGCATTACTACAATAGGGCAAGGACTGGTTAGCTCAGTGTCAGGATAATGTGACTGAGTGGGATACCAGGTCATGTTGCACATGGCCTGATTTTGCAGTGTGGCAGCACTACAAAGACACCATGAGCACACACTGTCACAAGACGATACCGATCCTGATATGACCTTGAATGTTGCCAGGACGTGACACTCCAACAACCAACGAACCAAACTCACCATCCCGAATCCACAGATATGTCGATATATAGGTCCGTCGTTTATCGCCATTGTCAGTGTCTGTCCATGTAGCAGTCCGGGTTTGGCTTCATTGTAACTCAGTGTTTTCCAAGCTGCTCGGGAAGAGATGGATTTGTAATACGACAAACAGTGGCACCTGGCGCGGTGGCCGAATTGGTCATCACCATCATCATGCTGTCGGTCACGATGCGACAAAGACTGCTTTCCTTACTTGACTGCCGCTCTCCATTTAGTTCTCTGCTCTGAGAGTGATGTCCGACCGAATTGATAGAGCACAGGTAACCCATGCGAAATATCGGGAATTCCCGTTTGAGTCCAGTCAATGACTTACAAAATGTATTATTATCACTATCTAGCCTGGCATTAGGCATTACTAGGATAAGGCAAGGACCGGTTATCTCAATAAAGGGATAATGTGACTGAGTTGGACATTAGGTCATGGTGCGAGTGGCCTGATCTCCCAGTCAGGTAGCACTGTACAGTCGATATCAGTGTATGCAATCGCAACTCGGCACCAGTCCTGATAGGACTCAGATGTTGCGAGGATATAAAACCCCAACAAGCAAAAGGAAAGTACGACACATGATGATTATGTCATCGGCATTTTCCTGGTAAAACGTCTCATAGAGGATTTACATCACCACTCTGATGGTGGTCGTAGAACTAATGCTGTGTGCAGCAACTGGTTGTGCAGGATACTCTGTGTAACAGGTATGTCTATTATAAATGATTTCCACCCCAACCCAGACGTATGTATATGTGTGTGAGTGGATGTGGACATGCATGTATGTAATGTCAGGTTGTTACCAATACAGCTGGTTGAATACCCGAAGTGCTTTGATGAGCTGTTCGTAAAAGTTAGTCGAAAAGACATGTATTGTGGGAAGAGGAAGCAGGGAGGAGGGGTGTTAGCAAAACTCCCCCGGGGGGACACCGGGCGACGTTCAAAGAGGAACGACTTCCGGCATGGCTGATGTTGTGTCCTCCTACATGGTACTTAAAATGGGATGGCGTGCTGGTGTGTGGGGGGAAGGGGTGGAGGGAAGGATGTCTGGGTGTGTGGGTGGTGGATGATGTCGTGCCCTAGTACATGGTACTTAAAATGGGACGGCGTGCTGGTGTGTGGGGGAAGGGGTGGGAGGAAGGATGTGTGGGTTTGTGGGTTGTGGATGCAGTCGTGCCATAGTACATGGTAGTTAAAGTGGGACGGTGTGGGGCGAAGGGGATGTGGTGGTGTGGGGGATGGGGTGTGAGTGTATGGGGGAGGGTGTGTGGGAGGATATGTGCGTGAGGGTTTGGGGGAGGTTGTGGGAGGTAGTGGGGGAGGGGATGTGGGAGGGTGTGGGGAGGGTGTGTGTGGGGTAGGGTGTGTGAGTGTATGGTGGAGGGTGTGTGAGTGTATGGGGGAGGGTGTGTGAGTGTGTGGGCGATGGTGTGTGAGGGCGTGGGGGTGTGAAGGATGGGGGAGGGTGTGTGAGTGTATGGGGGAGGGTGTGTGAGTCTGTGGGGGATGGTGTGTGAGGGGTGGGGGTTTGAGTGTTGGGGGAGGGGGTGTGAGTGTATGGGGGAGGGTGTGTGAGTCTCTGGGGGAGGGTGTGTGAGTGTATGGGGGAGGGGGTGTGAGTCTGTGGGAGACGGTGTGAGGGTGTGGGGGGGTGTGAAGGTTGGGGGAGGGTGTGTGAATGTATAGGGGAAGGTGTGTGAGTCTGTGGGGGATGGTATGTGAGGGTGTGGGGGTGTGAGGGTTGGGGAAGGGTGTGTGAGTGTATTGGGGAGGGTGTGTGGTGTGTGTGTGTGGTGTGTAGGTTGTGGATGCTTTCTCTCACTGCTAGGACATTTCAGTCCATCCTGAGGGATCGACGGAACAGCTACATTATAGAAAAACTTTGTTTCATTTAACGATACCTTTAGAGCACATTGATTTTCATCATCCGCTATTGTACATCAAATATATGGTCATTCTGAGATATGTTTTTGGAAGAAATCTGCTGCCGCCACATAGGCTACTCTTTCCGATAAGCAGCAATGGCTCTTTTATATGAACTTTCCCACAAACAATAGAGCACATACCACAGCCTTTGATGAACCATTT
Organism: Branchipolynoe longqiensis; assembly: GCA_030323885.1. Lineage (NCBI taxonomy): Eukaryota > Metazoa > Annelida > Polychaeta > Phyllodocida > Polynoidae > Branchipolynoe > Branchipolynoe longqiensis. The sequence goes on from CM059197.1 coordinate 50,350,591, forward strand.
GTGGACCACTGGTTGGAACAGAAACTAGCCCAAACCGCAAATGGGTCCACCGAGCAGGATCGATAGCATGACCGACACCTTCAGAGGTGGACATGCTACTGCCTGAGGTACATCCCGCTCCCCAGCTACATAATAGAAGATTATGAGAGTAGGTACTTATGTGGCTTGAAGCGGTACTGTACCCTTTACTATATCTCATCCTCACCTTACATGAAGACTTAGAAAGTCAGGTGACCTACATTCTCTTCCATGTCAGGTGACCTACATTCTCTGCACTTGGGAATGAAAGGATAAAATGTTCCAAACTCGAATAAATTATCCAGATTTGATCCTACGTATTCAACTTAAATACCAGTGCACTCATTAAGCAGTCATTTCTGGAATGGGCACAGAACACAAGAAAGCATAAGTGGGGAAAACATAACTTTATTCCCATGACAGGCAAGATCATTGGCGGAGAGCCTGGCCAAATGAGTTAGAGCATCCATCTCCCATGTTGGTAGATCATGGGATCGTGGGTTTGAACCCTGTTTGAGTCAAATCAATGACTTAGAAATGTATACTTGTCACTTCCTAGCCAGGCACTTAGGATAGGGCATGGGGAAGTGGAATGAGGAAGACCAATTGTCTGTGATTGAAATTTCCCCTGCTTAAACAACTAATTTCCAACAAAAGAATTACCTGAGCAGAGGCAGTTTCGTCGAAAACGAGGTAGGACATCCATATGAAGTTATGCATGCGTAACATATAAAAAGTAAAATAAAATATATCAATTTAATGATAGTATAAAAGTATAACGGCGTATGAAAGGTAATGTAGTTTGTTGTTAAGATCTATTTGATGTGTTGCTACATTAGTGTATTTTTGATTGATCGGTGTTGTTTGCACTGAATGAACTGGTGGTGTGGGTGGGTGGTTTGAGAAGAGGTGTTGGTCTGATGGTAGTCAGTGGTAGAGTGGCCTTATTGTATGCAGTGGCACACAAGGACGAGTGACCGGGTGAGGTGTGCTATGATTGGCTATTGGAGTCTGAAGCTAGCCAATCAGGCCGTAATCGATTAACATGACCAGAGCGACTCGGGTTACCCGAGTCATCAGAATCTCAAATCGAACACCGCGAGTGGAGTCGAGAAATACACATGCCGTGTGCAAAACGATCAGACCCCAATAACCCACCTCTTGGCTGGGATTTACTAGGAGCGATGATGTCATATCTGTGCTGGTACCTGTGAGATAACAGCTACCGCTACAGGTCCTACGTGTTGTTTTAATACTTTTTTCTTAATAACCCAGATTATCAGCTTCTACAATCATAACATACTTAAAATCCTATTTTGCTGTACATATATCGGTTAGTGAACAAAAATATTAAGGTTTAGATTAAGCCACCATTTTATCCACCCGGAGCGTATTCGTTTATTCAACCCGAGTCTGTAGGATGTGCGCATGCGCCAAAAAGTGGCTCGGGTCACCCGAGTTGATTAATCGATTACGCCCTGAGAGAGGAGGTAGGACAGTTGAGATTTGCTGGAGTGTTGGTACACACTTTGTTGTTCTCTGTGACCCAGGATATGACGGCAAATTAGGACCCCAACTCATTCAATCCTCTTGATGTATCGTAGGATTACTGAGTTAATTAAAAAGAACCTGTCACTGCTACAACTCAAACAAGCCCACCTATGTTGTTCTATAATTTAGTGCATATGCATGCACCAACATTATTTCCACTTCAAATTTCTCCAAGAATATCCATTTTTAAGCATGGTTACTTAAAGCAAAAGCAACGTAGATTAATTATGCAGATAAAATGCTGGTTGAGTCAAATCAATATCTTTAAAATGTATACTTGTCGCTTCTGAGCCAGGTGCTCAGCATTATTATGATAGGGCAAGGAGCAGTGGAATGATGAAGACCAATCATCCGCTATTGATATTGTCTGTGCTTAAACAACTAATGTACCAACAAAACATGTATGTGACCATGTGGTGCATTTGTTAGGGACGAGGAAGGCTGGTGGCTGTACCACCGCTCACACGCGTGGGGCAGAGGATCCATAATATAAAATAATAATACATATATAACAAGTGATTCCCTTCCGCGCCTGTATACTCGCATAATGCATTATAATCACATACATATCTTGAAGCTGCATAATCTGATAAATCATCACATTATCGAAACCAAAGCACTTATCTAGATTTGATTATATGTATCCAACGTATATATTGTTCCTCTGTTGCTCAGGTACAGAAGGGGTTCAGGATTAATTTAATAGGCATTTTAAGACATTTAAGAAATTTTGTATTCACAATTTCTATACATTATATTTAATATGTCATGATACCATGATGCCTACGATATTAGATTGTGTAAATGCTTGCTGAAATTAATTGTCTATATTTAGATTTCAAATATATCTAAAAATGCTAGACATTCAAAATACTTGCAAGAAGGACTGTGGTAGATTATAACGATCCACCTAGTGTATTTAGTTAATACAAATGACAAGCTCAAAACCATCAGGTTTTGCAGCCTTGCAATGGTAGAAACTGAAAAAAAATACATTGGGTTATTCAGCTTTAATTAGAAGTCCTATTCCTGAATACAGTCCAATCTAAAAATAACCGAGGGATGGATTCTCTTAGCTCGCCATCTTTGAGATATGGGTTATTCTCCAAAATTGGGCACCATATATTTGCCATATATTTGGTTTCTACATTATGATGCTGATAATTAATTAATAATGCTGATGTTGCGAATGTGATATTAACGTATTACTCAATTTGTATAACATCTAAATCATAATTTATTTTGTTGTTCAACTCAGATGTATGCACAGCATGCAAACCTTTAAACAAACACAGATTCTGCTATTATTTGGAATAGTATTTGCCATTGTTTGGAAGGTTTTCACTTTTAGTTTCCATGACACATTTGTGTGTCCAGTTCTAGAGAATGATCCATATACACAAACTCTCACCCTGCCCCACTAAACACACTCCCCATCTGCTCACCATAAGTCAATACGGGTTGCTTTCAGTCTACAATGAATGGCACCATCCAGCTTTGACCACTCACAAATCGATACAATACATGCCTTAGGCTGGTACTCACTATCCCTCGCTCTCCCCGGGAATTATGTGCTGAGTAATGGCCTACTGGGGCAAATTTAATTTTAACCAGATCGATCATGATGCATATTTTCTTCCATTAGCTGAATGGCTGTGTAGGCCAGGAGTATTTATTTAAAATTGCATTCTATTAGTATACCTTCCTTAATTAAGAAGGATCAATTTCAATGGCGGACAATTAGATCTTCCTTATTCCCCTGCTCCTTGCCCTATCATATTAATGCCAAACGCCAAGGTATGTAGCATTAATTTGTTAAGTAAGTCATGGGTTTGACTCAGCCAGGGTTTGAACCCCACAGCTTTAAATTCCAGGACCTGCCACACAGGAACAAACCACTCTACATAAACCTACATAGTATATGATGAAAGCATAACTTTGTTAACTAAAACAATGTTCTATATCTAACTGCAACTTAGATACTGGCGTATGTATTAGGCATATGTTGCTGCATAAAACTATTAGAAGGCAATATGGAGTCAGTGTAACAGAACCTGTTACCACTGACGCCTAATTTGGTGTCAGAGCTTTGACATGCTTGCCAACATTATTTCATCCGAATAATTTATGATTTAAAATGAAGCTACCTCAAACAAAAGTGAGGTAGATTATAGCAATCACCGCACTATATATAATCTGATAACAAAAGTGACAGAAACTCAAAAACCATTGGATTAAGGAACTTGAATGTCGAGATAGCAGATAGCAGATAGCAGAGCAGTGGTAAGTGACAATGTCATTATCTGAGTGAATAGCTGTACAGATTTAGTAATTAATCCAATCTTAGAATTCGCTGGGTATGCTTACCACTAGTAGAACGACAATTGAAAACCAAACAGTTTTAAGACAATGTCCTATTTGGACATAATTACATGAACATATGGGAACATACTGTCCCCATTCTCGTCATGATTGCATCCATTGTTGCACATATTGAATTCCATCACCATCATTCCTTCACGGACTTCCGGTATTTAAACAATTGTATTATTAACTCCCTCACACAGGCACCCACACGTGCATACCTACATTCCCACACACACACATGCACATACAGGCACCACCCACACACACACATCAGGGCACACAATCAACATCAGTCATCCAGCCACTTCCGCTAGTTAAAACAAAGTCATGTATTACACCCACGCACCAATATACACACGCACATGCACACACCCACAACATGCTATACCCCATGTACACCACAATGCACATCAAACCACACCAACATACACCACCACACACACTCACCCACCCACAACTACACATGCCCACATGCACAGTTCGCATGCATATCAACCTACCCACATGCCTACCCTGAGAGTACCTCCCACCAGACACACATACATGCACACACCTACACACACATACATGCACACACATCTCATACATAATCCAACACCTACAAACTGACGCACACCGCACTCCCCCATATGCTCCCAAAGACACATACACGGACACCCACACCTACACACACCCACATGCACACATATCATACCTACCACACCGGGCGCGGTGGTGCAATCGGTGTAACGCAAGCTTCCTATCCGGGAATTCGGGAGCTAGATTCCCAGTCGAGTCAAATAAATGAATTCTAAAATTGATGAGTTTCGCTGCCTAGCCTAGCACTCAGCATTAATAAGATAGGACAAATACTGGTTAGTACAGTATCAGGATAATGTGACTGAGTGGGATATTGGGTCATGTTGTTGGCAGCCTGATCTCCCAGTGGGGCAGCACTATAAAGTTGCCATGAGTGTGAACCGTCCAAAGTCAGTACCCGTCCTGATATGACATTAGATGTTGCTAGGATGTAAAACAACAAACAAACCTAGACAGACTCACACACACACTCACACAACCACACAGCCATACCTTCACACACCCATGCACACACCCTCACCTACACAGTCACATCACCCACCCACACCTACACACACTCACAGACTCACTCATACACCCACCCACACACACTCATACATCCACGCACACCCGCACGTGCACACATCCACACTTACACCCACACACACCTACACCCACTCACACCTAAACACACCCACATATACATCCACACAACTACACCGACCCACACAGCCATACACCCACACACCAACACCTACGCCCACAAACCACACACCTACACCCACATATACACCCACACACACATCTACACACAGTCACACCCTTTCCCGGTGTAGGACGTTCAAAATACTACCCCGTTCAAAACCCCATCCTACTGCATACATCCCCACCATACTGCAAGCTGCCCCATCCTACCACACTCTGCCCCACACTACTCCATACTGCGCCACCGTACTACAAATGAAAATGAATATGCAGCAATTATACAAAAACATTTAAAATAGTGTTTTGAACTTAAAGGTAGTGTTTTGAACTTAAGGATAGTGTTTTCAGCGTGGCCACAGTAGTGTTTTAAACCTACCTTAAACTAGGTTGAAAACAGTATGGTAGGGTTTTGAACCTAGGTTGAAAACACTACCGTAGTGTTTTTGTAGGGAAGTGTTTTGAACTTACTACACTGGTACACACTTTGTCCGGGTCTCATGCTTTTAAGCAGCAACTACTATCACATGAAAATGCAACCAAAGAGTGACAGTAAATCAAGCTTACCTCTGGAGACATAAACACACAGAGCGAAAAAAACAAAAAAACTTACTGCAACAACAAAAGGTGCAACGCCAAGTGTTGATTTACTGCGCACATGAATAGGTTGTGACGCATGCGCAGAAAGGCCCTGGGGGTGAGGCAGTTAGGGCAGTGTGACAGGAGGCTTTCCACTCAGGGACAAGTGACAGCTTTACGCCAGGCTTATCTCCTCTCAGTCATCTATCACACTATTCCACCCTGGAGCGAGACAATGACATACAGACTGGATCGCACTGGATCCCGGTGAACAGTAACATTGAGGGAGCGGCCTATGGTGCATAGTGTACATCACAGCAACTCAATATTGTGCAGGAATGAATCTCCTGCACCTCAAGTATGTATAGCTAGGCATATCGAGCACACACTGTACACTAAATGCGCTTGAAGCAATCCCATTGGAATAACGCATGGTGATGAGGGAGTGGTGTGCACTGTATTGTGTGCAGCGCCACCCTGGGACAATAAGCACCATGGCACATCTGACAATTTCCGGTGGTTGATTGCAACGAGCGCATCCCTCTACCCACCCACCTCAGCACCATTAGTCCTGTAGTAACCTGCACTGACCTCTCAAGCAAGGAGCCACCTGTACAGGTAGACGTGGGTAGAGTGATGACATCAGGTGTAATGGTTAGGACACTGGCCCTTAATGCAAGAGCTGTGGATTCAATTCCCTCTCATTTTCATCATCCCAATAACTGGTTTCCATGACCTGGATCCTGTATAAGATATGTGCTGTATGGTTATTGAATCTACCCGTTGTATGTAAATGTAAGTGCTTTGCCTATATATAATAGTAACCATTGATCCGACTTCCCTATATAAACCACCTAGGAGACTTACAAGTCCAGCGGGACGAGTGTAGTAGCCTGCACAGACCTGGTAGGCAAGGTGCCACATACACGGGTAGGCATGGATAGGGTGCTGACATCCGGGAGCCTAGGTGGTGTTATGGTTAACATGATGACCCGGAAAGCAACAGATGTGAGTTGTTTTCCCACTGTAGACGCACTATTTCGCAGTTTCATCACCCCACATGACAACACCAGGCAGAGACAACAACAGACAGCCTCCCCCGCCATAAACAGACACCGGACACATTCACACACACACAAACACCCACAACACACCTACACACCCACTGTTGCAGCCTGAAAACAAATACGGTGCTACAAGTTGTTGCATTATGCAGGAGCGTCACAGAAATTATTTAAAGCCAGTTCCTCAAATCACCCATCCTCCCCACACCACTCCCCTCCCTCCCCCCATGTCCCATCGAGCCCCACACACGCCCCCACCTCATTCCACTACGTCCCATCCCAGCCCCGACCCATTACCCCCCCCCCCACCCCAACCCTCCGCTCCATCAGTCACATCGCAACCCCAACCAATTCCCTTCCCCCCATCCCTTCCTCTCCAACCTCTCCCAACTCCACCTCCCACATCAACCAATCAAATCCCAACCCATATGCACCCCAACACTCCCGCTCCATCAGTCACATCGCAACCCCAACCAATTCCCCTCCCCCCATCCCTTCTTCCCCAACCTCTCCCAACTCCACCTCCCACATCAACCAATCAAATCCCAACCCATATGCACCCCACCACTGCACTCAATCCCCTCCAATCCCCAGCCCCTTCCACCTCCTCTCTCCTATTACCCAACCAGTCACATCGCAACCCCAACCAATTGCGCTACTTCCTCATGTATCCCTTCCTCTACCAACCTCTCCCACCACCTCCTCCCTACCTACCCCAACCAGTCACAGTGTAAAATATGTCGACTTTCTACACATAGATACATTATAAAATAGATTCCATTTAAAGTACCCACTGAGCACCCCATCTCAATCCCAATGCATTCCTCCCCACCCCTCCTCCCTAACCCACTGAGCACCCCATCTCAATCCCAATGCATTCCTCCCCACCCCTCCTCCCTAACCCACTGAGCACCCCATCTCAATCCCAATGCATTCCTCCCCACCCCTCCTCCCTAACCCACTGAGCACCCCATCTCAATCCCAATGCATTCCTCCCCACCCCTCCTCCCTAACCGACTGAGCACCCCATCTCAATCCCAATGCATTCCTCCCCACCCCTCCTCCCTAACCCACTGAGCACCCCATCTCAATCCCAATGCATTCCTCCCCCACCCTCCTCCCTAACCCACTGAGCACCCCATCTCAATCCCAATGCATTCCTCCCCACCCCTCCTCCCTAACCCACTGAGCACACCCATCTCAATCCCAATGCATTCCTCCCCACCCCTCCTCCCTAACCCACTGAGCACCCCATCTCAATCCCAATGCATTCCTCCCCACCCCTCCTCCCTAACCCACTGAGCACCCCATCTCAATCCCAATGCATTCCTCCCCACCCCTCCTCCCTAACCCACTGAGCACCCCATCTCAATCCCAATGCATTCCTCCCCACCCCTCCTCCCTAACCCACTGAGCACCCCATCTCAATCCCAATGCATTCCGCCCCACCCCTCCTCCCTAACCCACTGAGCACCCCATCTCAATCCAATGCATTCCTCCCCACCCCTCCTCCTAACCCACTGAGCCACCCATCTCAATCCCAATGCATTCCTCCCCACCCCACCCGCACCCCATCTCACTCCCAAGCACCTCCCCACTCCTTGAGCACCCCATCTCAATCCCAATGCATTCCTCCCCACCCCTCCTCCCTAACCCACTGAGCACCCCATCTCAATCCCAATGCATTCCTCCCCACCCCTCCTCCCTAACCCACTGAGCACCCCATCTCAATCCCAATCCATTCCTCCCCACCCCTCCTCCCTAACCCACTGAGCACCCCATCTCAATCCCAATGCATTCCTCCCCACCCCTCCTCCCTAACCCACTGAGCACCCCATCTCAATCCCAATGCATTCCTCCCCACCCCTCCTCCCTAACCCACTGAGCACCCCATCTCAATCCCAATCCATTCCTCCCCACCCCTCCTCCCTAACCCACTGAGCACCCCATCTCAATCCCAATGCATTCCTCCCCACCCCTCCTCCCTAACCCACTGAGCACCCCATCTCAATCCCAATCCATTCCTCCCCACCCCTCCTCCCTAACCCACTGAGCACCCCATCTCAATCCCAATGCATTCCTCCCCACCCCTCCTCCCTAACCCACTGAGCACCCCATCTCAATCCCAATCCATTCCTCCCCACCCCTCCTCCCTAACCCACTGAGCACCCCATCTCAATCCCAATGCATTCCTCCCCACCCCTCCTCCCTAACCCACTGAGCACCCCATCTCAATCCCAATGCATTCCTCCCCACCCCTCCTCCTAACCCACTGAGCACCCCATCTCAATCCCAATCCATTCCTCCCCACCCCTCCTCCCTAACCCACTGAGCACCCCATCTCAATCCCAATCCATTCCTCCCCACCCCTCCTCCCTAACCCACTGAGTACCCCATCTCAATCCCAATCCATTTCTCCCCACCCCTCCTCCCTAACCCAACCAGCATCCCATCTCAATCCCAATCCATTCCTCCCCACCCCTCCTCCCTAACCCAACCAGCATTCCATCTCAATCCCAATCCATTCCTCCTCACCCCTCCTCCCTAACCCACTGAGCACCCCATCTCAATCCCAATCCATTCCTCCCCACCCCTCCTCCTAACCCACCAGCATCCCATCTCAATCCCAATCTATTCCTCCCCACCCCTACTCCCTAACCCAACCAGCACCCCATCTCAATCCCAATCCATTCCTCCCCACCCCTCCTCCCTAACCCAACCCAGCATCCCATCTCAATCCCAATCTATTCTTCCCCACCCCACCTCCCTAACCCACCCAGCATCCCATCTCAATCCCAATCCATTCCTCCTCACCCCTCCTCCCTAACCCACTGAGCACCCCATCTCAATCCCAATCCATTCCTCCCCACCCCTCCTCCCTAACCCAACCAGCATCCCATCTCAATCCCAATCTAATTCCTCCCACCCCTCGTCCCTAACCCACCCAGCATCCATCTCAATCCCAATCCATTCCTCCTCACCCCTCCTCCCTAACCCACTGAGCACCCCATCTCAATCCCAATCCATTCCTCCTCACCCCTCCTCCCTAACCCACCCAGCATCCCATCTCAATCTCAATGCGTTCCTCCCCACCCCTCTCTTCCCCCCCAACCTCTCCCACCACCTCGTCCCCAATCTTCCCCAACCAGTCACAGCATAACCCAAACCAATTACCCCCCCCTCCCCACACACACACACATACATCCCTCCTTCCCTCCCCGACCTCTCCCATCTGTCCCAACCAGTCACATCACAACCCCAACCAATTACCCCCCCCCCCACACACACATACATCCCTCCTTCCCTCCCCAACCTCTCCCATCTGACCCAACCAGTCACATCACAACCCCAACCAATTACCCCCCCCCCACACACACATACATCCCTCCTTCCCTCCCCAACCTCTCCCATCTGACCCAACCAGTCACATCACAACCCCAACCAATTACACCCCCCCCCCCACACACACATCCCTCCTTCCCTCCCCGACCTCTCCCATCTGACCCAACCAGTCACATCACAACCCCAACCAATTACCCCCCCACACACACCATACATCCCTCCTTCCCTCCCCGAACCTCTCGCATCTGTCCCAACCAGTCACATCACAACCCCAAACCAATTACAACCCCCCCACACACACACACATACATCCCTCCTTCCCTCCCCAACCTCTCCCATCTGACCCAACCAGTCACATCACAACCCCAACCAATTACACCCCCCCCCACACACACACACATACCTCCCTCCTTCCCTCCCCGACCTCTCGCATCTGTCCCAACCAGTCACATCACAACCCCAACCAATTACACCCCCCCCCACACACACATACATCCCTCCTTCCCTCCCCAACCTCTCCCATCTGACCCAACCAGTCACATCACAATCCCAACCAATTACACCCCCCCCCACACACACATACATCCCTCCTTCCCTCCCCGACCTCTCGCATCTGTCCCAACCAGTCACATCACAACCCCAACCAATTACACCCCCCCACACACACACATACATCCCTCCTTTCCTCCCCAACCTCTCCCATCTGACCCAACCAGTCACATCACAACCCCAACCAATTACCCCCCCCCCACACACACATACATCCCTCCTTCCCTCCCCAACCTCTCCCATCTGACCCAAACCAGTCACATCACAACCCCAACCAATTACAACCCCCCCCCCCCCACACACACACACATACATCCCTCCTTTCCTCCCCAACCTCTCCCATCTGACCCAACCAGTCACATCACAACCCCAACCAATTACTCCCCCCTCTGCTTTCCCTCCAGAACTTCTCCCACCGTCCCCCCTTCAACCCCTCGCCCGAGGAGCATCCCAACCCACCCCCCAACGCCCGGCTTTCACCTTCCCGCCCTTCAACCCCCGAAGTCATTCATCATGCCAAGGGGCAGGAGGGCTACTCTCAGAAAGAACATCCCCGATGGGATACGGCAGGGACACATCGCCTGCCCGAACCTATAGAAGCATTCTCTGTTAACTCCCCACTGCCAACCACACTGCGAAAAGAAAACAACCAACAAAACTACCCCAAAATGCTCCGAAAAAAACCGACTCACACACAAACCACACATTGATTTCCTATCCCAAACATTGCCACTACAGACCTGAGAAAATAAACAACTATAAATAAATAAATGTATTGTACATTACTTGATTAAGCAGGTGGAATTTCAATCAGGGCAAATTGGTCTTCCTCATTCCACTGCTCCTTGCCCTATTCCAATAACGCCGAGCGTCAGGATAGGTAGCGACAAGTATACATTTTAAATTAGTTAAAAGGCATTTTGAGTCCGGATGATTCCCTATGCTGTTTACAGAATAGGGAAATGCTAATACAGTTTATCTTAAATCTAACGAAGAGATATAAATAACCGCGCCATTTGTTGATTGGTTCAATAAATATGGACCTAAGTAATTATTGTTTTTTTCGTATTTTTTAAATTTCTACTGGTAAAAGTGGGATGATTTTCATTTGGCTTAGTATGCAGTGTTGACGCTGGAGGATGATGGTAACTGTGGACATTGTGTGATTGATTAGATGTTAAAAAAGAGATATGATGGCTGTATGTGTGGTCTCACCATCTTGCTCATTCATTCCCTGTGCACATTTCACACATCTTGCACTATTTATAGCTTATCATGAAAACATCGCATGCACAGGACGCGGTGGCCGAATCGGTAGAGCAAAGGCCTCCCGTGCGGGACATCGGGAGTTAAATTCCCGGTTGAGTCAAACGAATGACTCACAAAATTGAAACTTGTCGTTTCCTAGCTCGGTGGTTGGTATTACTAGGATAGGGCAAGGACTGGTTAGCTCAGGTTCAGGATAATGTAACTGAGTGGGATATATGGTCATGGTGCCGGCAGCCTGATTTCCCAGTGAGGGAGCACTATAAAGTTGCCATGAGTGTGCACTGTCACAAGTCAGTCCCCGTCCTAATATCACCTTAGATGTTGCCCGGACGTAAAACTCCACCAATCAACCGACCCTCTTGCTCATTTCCTGTGCATTTTTCACACATCTTGCTCTATTTATAGCTTGTCATGAAAGCATTGCATCTTTCCCTCCGCAACAGATGCACCCAGGCTGCTCATGACAGACGGGATGGCCAAATGAGGTAGAGCATCCATCTCCCGTATTGGTAGATCGTGGGATCATGGGTTCGAACCCTGGTCGAGTCAATCCGATGACTTAAAGATTGATACTTGTCGCTTCCTAGCCAGGCACTCAGCATTATTAGGATAGAGCAAGGAGCAGTGGAATGAGGAAGACCAATTGTTCACGATTGAAATTTCCCCTACTTAAACGGCTAAGGTACAAACAAAAACAAAAAAAACAGCATATTAGCTGTCATCAAAATGCAGTTGAACCGGTGTAAATATTTCAAATTACCCCCTGATTGAAGTTCCCCCATGGGAACTTGAAAACGTTTTCAAATTCATCCTACAGGAATTTGAAAACGTTTTCGTTTTCCCTCCCTCGTTTTAATGATCCCTCCCCCAATTTGGGGGAATTTTCTTTATTTTTGTTATTTTTTGTTATTTTTCATGACAAATATAATAATACACAGAGAATAGCATAATGGAGATTATTACTAGTACAACAACACATATTTCACCCCAAAATACACAAAAAGTCTCTAAGATGAGTAAGAAAAAAAATGTATAGGTCTGAATTTTAAAACGTTTTTAAAAGTTGTTTAAACAATTTTAAATTCCTGGAGGGGGGAATTTGAAAATCAGGGGAGGAATCTGAAAACTGTTTTTAATTTCCCTCCCAGGAATCTGAAAACGTTTTCAATTTCACCGGAGGGAAATTAAAAACGTTTTCAGATTCCTGGGGGGAACTTGAAAAGGGGGGAAATTGAAATCGTTACACCTGTGTCACATTGAGTGCATTGACAATTCATTAATACATGAATAAAGAAGCATCCAATTGCATTGAAGCTGATATAATATTCATTGCATCGGCAATGTCATATGAGCATTACATACCCATTAAACTGCTCTCAGATAATGAATGCATTAATAACCATCACATTCCATTTAAACTGATCAATGATAAGGCGCATAAGCAATGGATAAGACCCATTAAATTCCATTTAAATTGATGGCACATAGGGTACGTAATCAATGGATTAATCATGTTAATAACCATTAGCTTCCATTTAAGCTGATCACATGTAGGGTGCATAAGCAATGAAATAATAGTCATTATATTACGTATAAAGTGATACCATATAGGGTGCTTATTAAATAGAATAACAGCCCTTACATTCCAGGTAAAGTGATCACATATATGGTGCTTATTCAATGGAATAACAACCATTATAGTACATGTGATAGGGTGCTTATTCAATGGGATACCATACATACAGTACATGTGATAGGGTGCTTATTCAATGGATTAACAGCCAGTACAGTACATGCGATAGGGTACTTATTCAATGAGATAAGATACATTACAATACATGTGATAGGGTGCTTATTCAATGGATTAACAACCATTACAGTACATGTGATAGGGTGCTTATTCAATGGGATAACATACATTGCAGTACATGTGATAGGGTGTTTATTCAATGGGATAACAACCATTGAATTACATGTAAACTGATCACATATAGGGTCCTTGTTCAATTGATTAACAGATATTACATTCCACCTAATCTGAGCTCACATTCGGTATGTAACCCAGGGCTCAGCATCGATTAAATTCCACCCAAACTGATGTCATATTGATTGATTTAATATTGATTTAAACTGATGTCACACTGACTTAGTAACCAATTCATTCACATCCATCAAGGTTCCTTCAAACAGATCAAGCTCCCTTCAAACTGATCACAAGTCACGCATTTACATATAACACACAGAGGGTACCAGTGATGTGTCATGTGACATTTGATAAATTGCTGAAACAACCTAAATAACTGCTTTGTCTATACAGTAGTGAATTAAACAATGGGAATTTCAATTGGCGTTCATAATGCCACTGCTTTGCACCATATCCTAGTAATACCAAGCATCAGACTCAATCCATTAATTCTGAAGACATTGGTTTCACTTGATCAGAATTCGAAGCCTAGGATTCGAATTCCATGACGTACCAGCATGGGAGGCTGAAGTTCTACTCATTCGGCGATCCTAATCTGGCATATTATACTGACCAATCATTGGATAGGTCAATCCACACAGAAGGTCATCTAAATTGTCAGGGCTGGTACCAATACTACATTACATACGTCTTCCTCAGCTATCACCTCAGGCATGAGCAACCTGGGTGCATCTAGTTTGCGCCCAGGAAGGCACCCCCCCGACCCCCCCACCGGCTCCCGAGCGGGCGAGAGACGGACTACCATCCTGCAGTATCCATCAGATTTTGAATCGAGTGAAACTCCTGGTTGGATCTGGGAATAGCTGAAGTAGATGTGAATAAGTACATTTCCCAGCGAAGTTATTTTAAGGTAATATATCGCGTATTTTCTAGTAGCACGCCCCGTCTACCTAGCATTTTTTACGAGCACCTTACCCGTCACAAATATACCCTGGGGTCTGTCAGCAAGATGACAGCTACAAACCGATGGAACGCTTACACCCCCACATCCCCTCTACCAACCAACCTCCCCTTCCCCTCCCACATCCACCCTCTCCCTCCCCTAACACCCTACCCAACCTCCACCCCGACCCCCCACACCCATCAACCTCACCCTCACCCTCACCATCACCCTCATCCTCCCCCTCTTCCACCCATCCACACAGCCTGCCCCTCCCACCCACCCATACTCGCCTTCCCCCTCCCAATACCAAGGTCAGAATCCCTCTCCCTCCCCCTCCCCCTCCCGCTCTTCCATCATCCCACGCAACCACACAGACCCACCCATCCACCCTCCCCTCCCGAACCCAGCCTGCCCCTCCCACCCACCCATCCTTGCCTTCCCCCTCCCATCCTCCCCCCTCCCCCCCCCCCCATCATCCCACACAACCACACTCACCCACCCCCTCCCCTCCCCCTCCCTCCCCCTCCCCTGTCATCCCACGCAACCACACTTACCCACCCATCTCCCTCCCCTCCCCCACCCAGCCACCCCCTCTCCGACCCCTCGCCCTCCCTCACCCACCCCTTCCCCCTCACCCACCACCAGGAAACACACATGACCTTAAAGGGGCAGTAACACGACCAACATGACTTGACCTTGTTCGCAATTAGCATGATTGAATTCGACAATGCACGAATTGTGTATCTTGAGACAGGATAAATATTGTGTGTGTATCTAGAAACACAATAATTATTCACCGGACGCGGTTGCCGAATCGATAGAGCGCAGACCTCGCGGGCGGAAGCTCGGGAGTTCAATTCCCAGTCGAGTCAAACCAATGATTTACAAAATTGATACCTGTCGCTTCCTAGCCAGGTGCTTAGGATTATTATAATAGGGCAAGGACTGGTTGGCTTGGTGTTAGGATAATGTGGGATATCAGGATATGGTGCTGATAGGCAGGTCTCCCAGTGGGGCAGCACTATAAAGGCACCATGAGTGTGCACTGCCAACTTCTGATGTTCTGGTATAACCTTAGATATTGCAAGGACATACAACTCCAACAACCAACCAACCATAATTATTCTCCTGGCAATGCTTAGGGCCCAATCATCAGTAAATAACCACTGCCGCACGGTGGTACCACATACTGACACGGTACCGCAATCTGTCACATTATCCTGGTACTGAGGAGACAACCAGGCCTTTACCTATCCTAGCAATGCTTGGAACGATGCAAGGTAGCGGCAAGCACAACTTTTGAAAGTCTGAAAGTCTCCAATAAATTTGGCTCTGGCCGGGCATTGAACACAGCATCCCGCGCGCAAGGGAATTACACCCCCCACCCCTACCCAATCAGGCACCACTAAATGCCTGAGGCACGACTGGTGCCCACCTGGGAGCCTATGCATATGGTGCTGACACGGCAGTCATTGTCACTGGTAGACTCGGCCCCAGGGGACAGGCCGGGCATGTAAATGCAACTGTGGGGCGGGGAGGTGGTGGGGGGGGGGGGGGGGGGTACTGCCATGACCAATTAGCACCTCCCTAGGAACACGCCCCCTGGTGGCAATGTGGCGAACCAGCGATATGCCATTTAACAGCCCAGACATTGCATTAACTCTGGCATCGCCGCTGCGCAGATAACATCGTGAGACTAAATTGTTTGTTAGGGGATTTATTTTGGTCAACAATATTTATACATAAGTTAATATGTCTTCAATATGGGGACACTGGTCTTCAAGTGATGTTCGACTGCGGTTGTTTGCACATTTTGTTTACAAGAAATATATTATTAGGATATGAATGTGATATAAACAGGCAGTGTATATATAGGCAGGATATATAAAACAATATATATATATATATATCTGAGACATAATGCCATACCTTATCCCTTACGCTGGTGTTATTAGTTATACACTGATAAATGCCTGTATACTTCGACCTGCATCTTTAAATATATATACAAACATGCTACCACTATGTAGATTAACGATTTGTATATGACCAGAAGGCTAGTAGTGCCTCTGCGAAGAAAAGAGTTAAACACATATTTTAAAAACAAGAAACAAGATGTTCTTGTACTCTGTCAGATTTCTTACTCTGATCTGAGACCACTTATTCCCAAGTATATCAAAATCAAAATGGCAACATGAACAGGATGAGTCTCTAAACAATAAGGTGCGTAGAGTCACCAGATGAATTTAAGAACATCCACCATATCATGATGGGTGTCACCTGGACTTCTCACTAATACTGCCTTGCCCTCTCTTGGGTGAGTACTATGAAACAGTAACATGATATTACATACGAAATCTCCATAATATTAGCCGCATTCTAAAATAACTAAGCAGAGTAGTTTTAAACATATAAATCCCTATGCTACAATGTCAGAATTACAAAACCTAGTATTCCAGATGTGCAATAATATACATTAGATTAGATATGTTTAGAATTTCTTCCATTTTCTGTGATAAATACATTAGTTTGATGAATAAAATCTATTATACTTTAGTTAAGGTTTTAGTTTAAGGAAACTAAAACCAATCAGACTATGCACATCTAAGACTTGAAATATGCTCAATAGCCTACGATGCTCTTTGTGGGTGCTTTTCAAGAATTGTATCGTGATTTATTTCATACTGCAACCTCAGTTTCTGAACGCAATAATATATATATATATGAATATGACATCCATATAAGTCCTGACTGACTACAAATGCAATCTTCCTACGCACATCTCTCCCACGCCCTGACCACCTTCTCCTTCACATTGTTGTGCCTTCCCCATACCCTCCCTCCCTGCCTTCCCCAACCCTTCCCTCACCCCTCCCCATTCCTTCCCCGTCCCTCCTCCCCCACCCCTTACCTTCGCTTCCCCCTCCCTTCTCCCCTCCCTTCCCCCACCCTCCCCTCCGACCCTCGCATCTTCCCCCCTCCCTTCCCCAACCCTTCCCTCCGACCCTCGCCTCTTCCCCCTCCCTTCCCCACCCTTCCCTCCGACCCTCGCATCTTCCCCCTCCCTTCCCCCACCCTTCCCCTCCGACCCTCGCATCTTCCCGCTCCCTTCACCACCCTCCCCTCCGACCCTCGCATCTTCCCCCTCCCTTCTCCCACCCTCCCCTCCGACCCTCGCATCTTCCACCTCCCTTCTCCCACCCTCCCCTCCGACCCTCGCATCTTCCCCCTCCCTTCCCCCACCCGACCCTCCGACCCTCTCATCTTCCACCTCCCTTCCCCACCCTTCCCTCCGACCCTCGCATCTTCCACCTCCCTTCCCCCCACCCTCCCCTCCGACCCTCTCATCTTCCACCTCCCTTCCCCCTCCCTCCCCCCACCCTTCCCTCCGACCCTCGCATCTTCCACCTCCCTTCCCCACCCTCCCCTCCGACCCTCGCATCTTCCACCTCCCTTCCCCCGCCCTCCCCTCCGACCCTCGCATCTTCCCCCTCCCTTAACCCTCCTCCATTACCCCACTGCCCCTCCCTCCTTTCCCCTTCCTTTTCCCACATGTCCCCTGCCTTCCCCCTCCATTCCCCTCCCGTCCCCCGCCCTCCATTCCCATCCCTTTCCCACATCCCCCTTCCCCTCCCTTCCCCCATTCCTTCCTCCTCCCACCTCTAATGCCCCTGTTCTCTGCCCTATCCCACACCCTATCCCACACTACTCTCCCCCTCTCCTACTCCCTCTACGGCAGTATCCTCCCCCTCCGTTACAAAGCTATACATCCCTCTATCTCCCCCCCTGCCCCACCCCCTCTATCTCCCCCCTGCCCCACCCCTCTATCTCCCCCCTGCCCCACCCTCTCAGTGTCCTTTCCCCTTCCCCCTTCTCCTCCCCCTTCCCCCCGCCTCCCCCTCCCCCCGTCCCCACCGAGCCCTATTAAGCATTCATCACTTGCTATATAGGCATCAACCATTAGCCCAACAACGCATTGAAAACGCACCTCATCTCAAACGAATATATGACATTCAAAGTAAACACTGTATATGCACAAAGCAAATTATTACAACCATAATAATAAAAACAAACTTAAAAGATAATAACAAACCTATTCCCCGCCCTTCCTCTTAGGCACCGGCTGAGAGTCGTCCAGAAGAAGGCCGACAAGTGAGCTAATGCAGCTTGGAACATTTGACTGAACCACATCATCTATTGTCCGCTAAATGTGCAGGCATTCCACGATCAATCCCCATCGCAAAGCATTCAGCGTTCGTTCCCTAGTTGTGGCATTATATTCTAGCCGAATCCATCGACAAGAAGTATGGTTCAGTAAATGTTCTGTGTACGTGTGTGTGGGTGTTTTGAATACGAGCATACAGCAAGGAGAGCTTCTACGCAATGATGGGGGGGGGGGGGGGGGGATGCACAGGGAAGTTGTATTTAGTTGCTAAATGTAGAACGAGGTTTGGGATGCGTGTGGGGTGCATTCTTAGCAAAACCGACTCGCAATCTACTCCCCGAAGTATAGAAGCTTGTATGAGGCGTCTGCACGAATGGCACCGTCAACTAACTGCTCACATCTGCTCCTGGCGTTGACTCCTCCACCGTCCTCACGCGCGCGCAAAAAAAAAAATTGCTATCAATAAAACGCGTTGTAGAGTTAAACGCAACTCGTCGAGAGCTTTAATTTGAATACCAACATTGCATATGTAGAATGAGACTGCGAAAAGATCTCAGTCGTATTTTTTGTATTTATGTTGCTGTTGAATGTATTGAATGTGTGTGTTATGCAGCCCCCGACTACGGCAGTAACACACACAGCCCGCCTGTACAGACGCTTAGCCCGTATGTGGCCAGCCCACGGGAGGAACCGGGCAAAGGAGAGCCGATGCCACTAACAAATCAGCCAAGAACACTACATAATATACAGCCAACGACCAAGCTATCAATAATAACCGATAGTCACCTTCTAAAGTCAACAAAAGAAACACACAACAATACTACTCTCTTTCTGCCGAGGACAATCCCTATGAAATTGCAGGTTTAGATTTATGATTGATTCTGGTTAATTTTCACGTTCCGATATTTTAGTTTTAGTTTTTGCCATTTATTGTTTATAGATAACGTGTGTTAAAACGATACATTTTGAATTTCTATTTTTACATTGAAGTGTCTTTAATTGCAGTCCTGGTATGATCCTAGCTGTTGCTATGGTGTACATTCCGAAGAAACAAGCCTTTTCTTGGGAGGTATTTTAATTGACAGCGTGAGATGTAAACTTTGCTGTGCATACTTTAAAAAATGATCATTTTGCTTAGCTATTTTCTGACATACAAATCTGATCACTGGAGCAGCAAAGCGCATTAAATACTTACAAGGTGAACCGGTGTCTAAGCTGGGAAACATAGAATCAAATCTGGTGATTGGTTTTGGAAATGTTATGTGTTCATCTGATTATGCAGCTTTGTTAGGAAGATGTTGATGAGACGGACCAAGTCTGGAAGGAAGGGGAAGGGGAGAGGAGAGTGGCACTGCTCTACAAGGATGCATTTTTGCAATTCTGAGTGGAAACAAAGGAAGGGAAAAGGGAAACAAAGGAAGAGAGGTGAAATAAGGGGACAAGAAAGGAAAAGAAGGAAACGAAAGGAAAGGACAAGAAAGGAAAAGAAAGGAAAAGAAAGGAAAAGGGAAAGGAAGGAAGACAGGGAAACGATGAAAGGAAAAGAAAGGAAGAGAAAGTAAAGCAAGGGATGGGAAATGAAAAAAACAAAAAAAAGGAAATATGGGTAAAGAGAGGACAAGAGAAAAAGAATGAAAAAAGGGAAAGAGGAAAAGCGAGGAAAATATAGGAAATGAAAAGAAAAGGAAAAAGGGGGAAGGGGAAGAAAAAAAAGAAAAAAAGGGAAAAAGGAAAGGAAGAGAAGAAGGTAAAGAAGGAAAAGAAGGAAAGGAAATGAAAAGAAAGGAAAATAATGCAAAGGACAGGAAAAGAAAGGAAAAGAAAGGAAAAGAAAGGAAAATAAAGGAAAAGAAAGGAAAGGAAATGAAAAGAAAGGAACAGAAAGGAAAAGAAAGGAAAAGAAAGGAAACGAAAGGAAAAGAAAGGAAAAGAAGGTTTGATTGATTGATTGGTGGTTGCTTTACACCGTGTCGGCAGCATAGGCCATATTCACGGCGATAAATGTTTGTTTTTTGTTCAAACCATCGCTTTTACATGTAAAAGCAGACAATCAATTATGTGCCAATATACACTTATTAAATTAGAAAGCTCACAAGCATACATTTGTGGTCAAGGGAAACAAATTCCCATAGAAAAAGAAAAGTTTCATTAATAATTGATAGAATCTATTTAGTAAACTATATGAGGTGGTACAGTCCAGCTGCTCTCAAAAAGGCTAAAATTTGTTCCTGTTTTACCTTAGTAAAAAGGTCATGCATACTGTCTGCAGTGTAGAACTGTTGGCGCAGGGCCAACAAATCAACGCAACTTAGTCAAATGTGTTTGAGTGTCAGCGGGGACTGACACCCAATACATCCAGGGGGAGGTTCCCCCTGAAAAGAAGGGAAAGAAAGGGAAAGAAATAAGAAAGAAATAAGAAAGGGAAAGAGGAAAAGCGAGGAAAATAAAGGAAAGGAAAAGAAAGAGAAACAAGGGGGGGCAAGGGGGAAGGAAAAAAAGGGGAAAAGGAAATGACAAGAAAGGACAAGAAAGGATAAGAAAGCACAAGAAAGGACAAGAAAGGACAAGAAAGTACAAGAAAGGAAAGAAATGACTAGAAAGGACAAGAAATGACAAGACAAGGCAGGACAAGAAAGGGCAAGAAAGGACAAGAAAGGACAAGAAAGGACAAGAAATGACACAGAAAATAAAGGACAAGAAAGGAAAATATACGAAAGGCAAAGAAAGGAAAAGAAAGGAAAAGAAAGGAAAAGAAAGGAGAAGAATCATCTTGGGTAGCCTCCAAGGGAGAAAATAGTGCTCGTAATGTTAGCATAACGACCCCCCCCCCCCACACACACACACCACCACCACGTACCTGCACCACTCACATCCGGTGTGAGTGCATTCACACCCACCCTACTTATAAACCAGCCTGCTGCTGTCTGCTGGTACTTCTTAGTGAAACTGCAAAGTAACCACGCATCCAGTTTCTTCCACTCACCTGCTATTCTGCTTACACTTGACAACTTTACCCATGTTTGTCTTAAAGGGACCAGCTATAGGTTGCTCAGAGACGACCCATACTCCGACAAATGCTCTGCAAGCATTCGTTTGCCTGTTTTCAGTTTATGCAACTACATATGTGTGTGTGTGGGGGGGGGGGTGGAGAGTGCTGACATTGCTTGCTTCTGTTGTGTTTTATTTAGTCCAGCAGCACTGGCACCTTTAGACAACCATATAGAGAAATACATGTTAGAAATTGCAATATAAAATAATAAATGTTTATTCATCATACCCAGCTACTTTTTGTGTGAATAATTGATTAAAACATTTAGATTACTAGACTTTAAAAGTTGAATGGAGGGCTTTCTGTGGCTGCCATCTTGGTGGTTGCCATGGCTTCCCCTGTGTTTGGGGAACCCCTCTAGGTCATGTGATGAGGGAATCCCACCTATGATGTCATTCATACATCACAGACCTCAACTCTCCTCCCACATGAACTGAACAAACTAAGCAAAGGTATGTTTGGAGAGCTTTTGATGCTGGATTCGTTTGTATCTGGGTGAGGTATAACCAGCGACTTTAAGGTGTCCCTGGACACATCAGTCTTTGTTAAATCGCGGTCAAATATGGTAATGAGATGGATGAGGCGAAACAATTGAGCAAGGCGATCATGTGAGGTGAAGTAATGTGTATATATATATGGTAACTAGCGAGTATAAAGTATATGATTAATGATAATTAGCAGCATTAAGGGCGGTGATGAATGGAACTCCCAACATCTCCCGACCAGCCACTGCAGGGACAAATAGTTTGCGCCTGTCTTGACATGTTCTTGCTGGTGTGCGACCTTTATTTGATCCCTGAGAGAGTGGTGCTAGTAACTTGCAAAAGCCAGCAGCACTTCAACACTTTGCAAGCAGCTTTTATGAAAAGTACAACCGCACAAAGCGGCGGTTAAGTAATGAAAGCAGTCTTTGTCGCATTGCGACTGACAGCATGATGATGATGAGGTTAAATGTTAATTACATAGATATAATGATTAAAATATGATGATATAATATATTTGATGTTATATACTATATAGATTAGCTCAGGGAGTGGGTGGGTAAAAAGGTTGTTGTGGTCAGTCCGGCGGTGGGGAGCGGATTGAATAGGCTTGGTCTGGAGGTGAGGAGCTCCAGTGATGGAGGGCTGTGATTGGCGGAGTGGTGGAGAGCAGGGGGAAGTGATGAGAAGCAGGAGGGACCAAAGTGTTGATTGGCAGGTGCTGTAAGGGCGTACCCCCATATGTATCCTTATGTATCCATATGGTTACGCCTGTATCCTTATGTATCCATATGTATCAACATATATATCCATATGTATCAACATAATATATCCATATGTATCGGCACATATCCGCATATAACCATATATAGCCATACATTGCCATATATAGCTATATATAGCCCTGTATAGGCATGCATCGCCATATATAGCCATGTATAGTCATGTATAGCCATATATAGCCATACATATCCATACAGTGCCTTATATAGCTATATATATAACCCTGTATTGGTATGTATAGGCATATATAGCCATACATAGCCATATATAGACCTGCATAGCCATACATAGTCATATCTAGCCATGCCTAGCCATGTATACCCGTATATAGCCATATATAGCCATACAGTGCCATATATAGCTATATGTATCCCTGGGCCCGTATGCATGGAGCGGTGTTAGCGGCGTGTGGTGTTAACCCTCTTACACCGGGTAGCTAACACCAGTTATCGGTGGTGTCAAGAACTATGTCAAGCCGTATGCATGGGTGCCTAAATGGTGAGTGTTAGCTAAATGTGAATGAATTTATAGATTTGGGAAATCCCTCTGCGCTGTAGCCAGCGACCACCACTATTTCAAAATATCGTCGCCGTTTTGGCGGCGGCGGCGGGGGTTGCTTGCATTCGTCAATTTGACAATATGAATAACGCCGCCAGTGCGGCGACGGCGTTAATATCGGTTCGCTTTTAGGGTTAATTTAATAAAATTTCACTATTTGACTATGTAACTCTGTTAAATATGACAGCATTGAATAGATTTGGGCTTAATATATTGCCGCCGATGCGGCGGCGGCGATGTTTAGTTGACTTTCGACAGTATGGATATCGACGTCAAAGCGACGGTGGTGATTTGTTTACTTTACATTCGTCGATTCGAAAATATTAACATCGCCGCCGTTGCGGCGGCAGTGTTAATCTTGCTTCGTTTTTAAGGTTAATTTGATTAAATTTTACTTATTGCGTATTTAATTCTGTTAAATATGATAGCATTGATTAGATTTGGGCTCCATCCTGACACTAACCTAACACTAACACCGCTGTAAACCTGCTATGAGCAGAGTTAGAATTTCCAAGTTTAAACTCATGGTGTTAGGCCTAACACTGCTCCATGCATACCAACTTTTCGGCGCTAAACCAGAAATCCCGCCCTAAACGCAGTTTGGCTCGGTAACGCCGCTCCATGCATACGGGCCCAGGATAGGCATATATAGCCGTATATAGCCATGTATAGCCATATATAGCCCTATATCGCTATATATATAGCCATACAGTGTCATATATATAGATATAGCCCTATATATGGGCATATATAGCAATGCATATATAGACACATAGAGATAACCATATATAGACACATATCACCATATATAGCCATACATATACATATACAACCATATATAGCCATATATAGAGACGTATTTAGCCATATATAGCCAGATGTAGGCCTACATAGCCATACATAGCCATATATATCCATACAAAGTCATATATAGCCACGTATAGCCCTATATAGTCATGAACAGCCATATAGAGCCATATGATGCATAGGCATGTATATCGATATATATCAATACATATAGCCATGCATATCCATATATATTGATACATAGATCCATATGTATCCATGCATATATATGTATATCCATGCATGTTCATGTATATCCATGTATATCCATGTATATTCATGAATATCCATGTATATCCATATATTCGTCCATATATATCTCCATATATATGTCCACATATATCTCATTCAATCTCCATGTACACCTAAATACAGTACAACCTCTCTAAATCGACCGACCTTGGCACCGACTTTAAGTGGTCCATTTAACCAGGTGGTCGGTTTAGAGAGTTAGAATATGGTTAAATTTGTATTTGTTGGACCCAAATAAAGCGATCGTTATAGGGGAGTTGTCGATCTCTTGAGGTGGTGTGTTATGGAGGTTTTACTGTATATCCATATATATGCATATACATACCCATTTATATCCATATATGCCGTTAACAGGACACTGTCTAAAGGCCCTGTCACACTACGATGTAACGACGTCAACGTTGGGAGAACGTGAAGAACGTTGAACTTCTCAGCGTAGTATGCAAATTTGGCCACAAGTTGAACGTGGATGCAGCGTAGTGGACGAGAGCGTCATGTCGGTAAAGCATAGTGATACTGTCATTCAACGAGAGAGGACAACATCATTACGCTCACGGAACGTTAAGAACGTTATTCCATCGCCAGAAGAACGTTACGTGACGTTACATCCGTTATGAGACGTTGAACCTATGTTGAATGTACATTCTCCTGACGTTCTCATGATGTTCTCCTGACATTCTCCTGATGTTCCCATTACGCCGCGTGGGCATTTCCACTCGGTTTAATGTGGGTCAATGTAGTGGAACGTAGTTGAACGTAGTGAGCAGCGTTTGCCTAACGTCCATTTAACGTCATTGACATTCGCTGAACATGAACAGAATGTACGGCGAACGTAAACCCTTACGTTCGAGCTACGTCGAAAATTTTGAACATGTCCAAAACCTTGACGTACCTCAATGTAACACGACGCAATGTGATGTAGCTCGACGTCAGTCTAACGTCATTCTGAGGTCATCAAAACATAATCCAACATACGTCAACGTAATGACGAAAAATCCCCACGTTAGGATCAGGTTAGCTTGTTACGTCGTAGTGTGACAGGGGTATAAGACACATGTATTGTCACACCGGCCCAGATCTCCAAGTGTACGTCAGTGCACACCACGTACATATATCTTCCCGCAGTGTGACAGACCACAGCGTGCTGTTTACTAACAGAGGAAACCGTTTTGTTATTGATGAGCCAATAGTGACTGCATCAGTGAACATCAGGTCACGGATCAACGCCTTCCGGGTCGTATCAATGCGTGACGTCATCAATATCACAAGGACTCAGTAGATATCCATTAACGATACATGGCTGCGGTGTCGCTTTCGTATATTTATAGAAACCAGGCGGATAATATCCGATGTCTGCGATTTAATGAAGTGTCATGTTTGTTGTGAGTGTCGCATACAATATACAACTTATAAAAACAATTCCTAAGATGTGTTACAATAATCAATCAAAACAAATCTTAAATCACTAGCTTAGTTACACTATCGTTAGAAAATACCCTCTTATGATTTTGTTTTCTTTGAAACTTAATACTCTATGTAATACCTTTATTTACGTGGTACCAGAGGGACGCCGGGTAAGTGGAGCATCCATCTCCCGTTTTGGTAGATCGTGGGATTCAAACCCACCAGTTCGAATCCTGATCAAGTCAAACCGATGATTTAAAAATTGATACGTGTCGCTTCCTAGCCAGCCACTTGGCATTATTATGATAGGGCAAGGACAGGTTAGCTCAGTGTCAGGATAAAGTGGGGAATCAGGTCATGTTGCTAGTGACCTGGTCTCCTAGTGGGGCAACACTATCAAGTCGCCATGAGTGCTCTATCACAAATCGGTGCCCGTCCTGATATGATATACGATGCTACCAGGATGTAAAACCCCAACAACCAGCCAACCAACTTGTCTAAGCCTTTATTTAAGCAGGGTTTTTTTGAGTTTTTTTTGTGATGGTTGTATTTATGTTGCCCATAACGGTTATGTCTAATGACTTGTTTTTGCCGATAGACATTAATAATGTCAATAATAGTCTGTTAAGCTAAATTCCATTATGGCGCCACATGAAGGTTTCCTTATCCGCTACTGATATGACGAGTATTACAGTACCTCTGCAGGTATGCAGGTATTGCAGTACCTCTGATACATATCTGCTAAATTACCTCAGGGAGTTTGACACCCCTGCCTTGCAAAGTTGTTAACCACTGCCTTGTGGGACAGGTTCTTGATAGAAC
This sequence comes from Branchipolynoe longqiensis, assembly GCA_030323885.1. Taxonomy (NCBI): domain Eukaryota; kingdom Metazoa; phylum Annelida; class Polychaeta; order Phyllodocida; family Polynoidae; genus Branchipolynoe; species Branchipolynoe longqiensis. The sequence continues at coordinate 50,377,818 of CM059197.1, forward strand.
CAAAGGCTAAGGGAGGAAACCATGATTACTTGGAAGCATTAACGGTGGTGATGAATGGACCTACCAACATCTCCCGACCAGCCACTGTATGGACAAATAGTTTCCGTCTGTCTTGACGTGTTCTTGCCAGTATGAGACCTCTACTTGCTCCCCGAAAGAGTGCCACTACTAACTTGCAAAAGCCAGCAGCTCTTCAATGCTTTGCAAGCAGCTTTTATGAAATGCTCAACTGCACATGGTTAAGTAATGAAAGCAGTCTTTGTTCCATTGCGACTGACAGCATGATGATGATTGATATGATGAGTCATAAAGCGGTAATCAGGATGTCTGCAGGACCTCGTAATCCCAGGTCATTACCCATGTAAGTACTGACCAGGCTGAACATTGTTTAACCTGGTGAGCGGATGAAAACCAGTATTTCCACCATGGCATTGGACATTAGTATAACAGTTATTTCAATGCTTATGGCCCTATAGTATACATGTCTTGGAAGAAGCTCAGTAATGTAATATCATTATCAATGGTGAATTGCTTGCTACTTTGTTTCTTGGGTCCCGACAACATCTGAGGTCATATGAGGACGGGTATCAACTTGTGACAGCGCGCACTCATGGCAAAAACCAACAAAAGAACACAAACCTGAAGTCATATCAAGACGGTGTAACCTCGTGACAATGCGCACTCATGGTAAAACCAAACCAAAAAAACAACCAAAAACCCATATGATGTCATATCAGGACGGTTATCGCACTCATGGCAATGTCATAGTGCTGCCCCAGTGGGATACCAAGTACCATCTCACTATCAGAATGGTTATCCTGCTCCAGAGCTAGCAAGTGCTAGTCCTGTTCTAGTAATGCCAGCGCCAGGCTAGGCAGCGACTGTGATGTATGTACCGGGTCGCGAGACCCGAAACCGAAACCCAGGATGGGCCGAGCAGGACCGACTGCAAGGAACCCGAATAAAGCACTACGCAACGAGACACCATCGTGTGTAGTTGGTTATTCCAGGTAACATTACATGGTGTCAGATCGAAAGCGGACCTTTTGATACGCCATGGCACTCTCAGGTTTGAAACCTCCAGGGCCACTCAACCTGGACGACAACGTAGCAGCTAACTGGAAGGCGTGGATCCACACGTACAATATATACGCCACAGCCGGGGGAGTACTGAGCAGGAGCGAAAAAGTACAATGCTGCGTCTTTCTGCATGTAGCGGGAGCCGAGGCTCAGAAGGCGCATCAGTCGATGACTTTCACTCCTCCCGACACGGACAAAATAGCCCCGTTAAAGGAAGCATTCAGGTTATACTGCGAAGGACGAACGAACATCACAGTCACAAGATACCGTTTCAACGCGTACAATCAAGGCCAAGAGAGCATGGACGCTTATATATGGGAGATCAGACATAAAATAGGACATTGCCAATTCGGGGCTCTGGAGGAATCGCTGATGTGCGACAGGTTGGTCAGCGGAATTAGGTGCGACATCCTCCGAGACCGCCTGTTGCAAACTCCAAAACTAATGCTGCAGCTATGCGAAGAAATGTGTCGGGTGAGCGAACATCGGACGAAACAAATAACGACATCGAGTGACAGTGAATAAGCCGTAGACGCAGTACGAAAATATGATCAGCCGCAACAATCGATGCGCGGATATTGCAAGTCGTTGGTTTAATTCAGCCGGGATTCCACTTCACGTCTGGCAGTCGTGCAGTCCTTCCGATTTGTCCACGACGTCCGATCTGAATGGTGCAATTCGTGAATGGCGCGACTGTCGCATAGTGTCAACCGACCATTATCGCTCCTCTTTCATAACATTATATATGTGAGGGAGGTGGACACTTATGATTTATGACACAAGTTATGTGGTTCGCTCACATGGCCATGCAATATATATTATGATCCTTTATCTATTTATAGCCATGGCTTCAGTATATGGAGACCCACCCACACACCCACCCACACACCCACACACCCACACACCCACACACCCACACATCCACACATCTACACACGCTCTCACTACACTGCCATCTGGCTGTGACAAGTCGGGATGGCCGAATGAGTTGAGCGTCCGTCTCCCGCTTTAGTAGATCGTGGGATTCGAACCCACATGTTCAAGCCCTGGTCGAATCAAACCAATGACATACAAATGTATCCTTGTTGCTTCCTATCCAGGCGCTCGGCACTAATAGCATACGGCAATGGTTGGTTAACTCAGTGTAAGGATAATGTGACTGAGTGGGATATCCAGTCAGGACGTAAAACAACAACAAACAAACAAATTCTGTGTTTCAAAAGGAAAGATAAGATTAAGAAACAAGCACTTTGCTGGAATGCAGGGAGGGAAGACATTCCGGGTGCATCGGTAGCTGAACTGTGATATCACGAGATAAGGAGTGCTTAATTGACAGCACAACAATGCCACAATGGCGGCTATATACACGAGGTCAATGTGCGCCAGCTCATTGACGGTCGGAGCATCTGACGCGTTTTCGTGACCTCTGAGAATGGTCAGTTTGCAGCTGTAGGTCGGTGCTTTCTGATACATCTCTTTTTGTTGTTTGTTGGTACATTAGTTGATTAAGCAGGGGAACTTTCAATCGTGGTGGATTGGTCTTCCTCATTCCATTGCTCCTTGCCCTATCCTAATAATGCCAAGCACCTGGCTAGGAAGCGACAAGTATCAATTTTTAAGTCATCGGTTTGACTCCACCAGGATTCAAACCCACGATCTCACGATTTAACAACACGGGAGATGGACGCTCTAACTCATACAGCCATCCCGACTAGCGAAACCTATAATTGGGTAGTCCAATTGTTTTAAACCAGGAATTTTTTTTTTTAATTCTGCTGGCAGATTACTTGATTAAGCGGGGGAAAATTTCAATAATGGACAATTGGTCTTCCTCATTCAACCGCTCCTAGTCCTATCCTAGTCGTGCTGAGCTCTAGGCTAGGTAGCTACAATTTTAATATTTTTAAGACATTGGTTTGACTCAGCCAGAGCTTGAATGCAGGGTTTCGAAAGCATGTGACCTACCAACAGGAAAGATGAACGCTCAACCTTTCCTTTGGCCGTCTCATCTGGTATTTTAACAGGATTCGGGATGGAGAGGACAAGCAAAGTGCGGATCACAAAAGTTTAGTTCATTTGTAGAGAAGCGATCAGGACACCCTCCCTTCAAGAAAAATCACATAATACTAGGGTAGGCAGATAGAAAAAGACGACCTAGTGGTTGAGAGGTTGGTTGGTTCTTGGAGTTGTACGTCCTGGGAACATCTAAGGTCATTTAAGGACGGGTACCGACGTGTGACAGTGCGCACTCATGGTGAGTTTATTGTGCTGAACAATTGCAAGACCAGGCCACCAGCACCATGATCTGATATCCCACTCAGTCACATTACCATGGCATTGAGCTAACCAGTCCTTGCCATATCCTAATAATTCCGAGCGCCTGGCTAGGAAGCGACAACCTATCAATCTTTAAGTCATTGGTTTGACTTGACCACGGTTTGTACAGGTTGATTCAAATCTCACGATCTACCAAATCGGGAGACGGATGCTCAACTCATGTGGTCATCCCGTCTGGTCTCGGAGTATGTAGCTTTAATTACAAATGCAGTATAGTATGTAACAGTCGAGGAGGCGGGGGTGGGATGTAGTCCGCATCTCCAACAAGAAGCCCTGATGATTAATCACCACCCAATATTCCTAACCTATGTAGCGCCGTCAGTGGGGTAAGCACCGGAACATAGTCATATATCACTTGACATCAACATCGACACCAATTGGGTGAGTCAATTGTGGGACATTGTTTATTGTTCGTCCATTTGATGATTAAGCGGGTACATTTTCAATCACAGACAACTAGTCTTCCTCATTTCACTGGTACTTAGCCATATCCTAAGAATGCCAAGCGCCAGGCTAGGTAATGCTATGTATAAATCTTTAAGTCATCATTTTGGCAGTTCGCAATCCCATGAACTACCAACAATGGGAGGCGGACTCTCAACTCATTTAGCCATTCTGCTTAACGCTAGACTGAATACACTTTGCACCATATAGAAAGTAACTGTTCCTGATCACAAGCATAATTTGGTAAACTTGGAACTTGATCCCCAGCACAATATATCAAATATTACCTCCCTATCGCCTGAGGGAGGTAATATTTACCTCCCTCAGGCGATAGGGATATTTACTATTGGTATGCAGGTATAGCCATACCTCAGGGAGTTTGACGCCCCTGCCTTGCAGAGTTCTAAACCACTGCCTTGTGGTACAGGTCCTTGACAGAACCGAAGGCTAAGGGAGTAAACCCTAAACAGAAAGCCATGTCACTGTGGCAGCATTAAGGGCGGTTGATGTATGGAACTCCCAACATCTCCCGACCAGCCACTGCAGGGACAAATAGTTTTGCGCCTGTCTTGACATGTTCTTGCTCGGTGTGAAACCTCTATTTGCTCCCCGAGAGAGTGCCGCTGGTAACTTGCAAAAGCCAGCAGCACTTCAACACTTTTGCAGGCATCTTTCATGAAGTGCACAACCGCACAAAACACCATACCGGCTCGGTCGTCGCCCGGGTTACCAAGGACTTCGCTGCTCGAGCTCATCTTCCGTTTTAGAGAGCTAAATGGAGAGCGGCAGTCAAGTAATGAAAGCAGTCTTTGTCGCATCGCGACCGACAGCATGATGATGATGATGATCGCCTGAGGTTCGGTCACATTTGGCAGGTGTCCAACCCTCACTGTCTTCCCTCATCTTCCACCACTTGCCCAGTGTGCATGGTCACCACGACCATCTGGCAGCTGCATCAATTCTCCTGCCCCCCCGTACTCACCCCTACCATACGCATAGAATGCACCGCAGCGAGGAAGACCCAACCAGCTCGTGCTGGTTCGGTCGGCGCTTGTTAGGTCGACCTCATGGGCATGGTCACTTTCACAATCTTGCAGCTGCGTCAGTTCTCCTGACCCCAGTCCTCCCCCCTGCCATATTCATAGGATGCACTGGATCGAGGACGAAGGACGATCCAACCAGTTTCTGTTGGGTTCGTCTGCGCTTGTTAGATCGACCTAGTGAGCTCAACTTCTGGGTGAAGCAGTGAAATTTAGAGAATAGCGAAGAGATGATGAGATGGTAGAAACACTATAGACAATAACATGTAAAGATCAGTCTTTATTCATATTAAGGAGGTTCTTATTTTGTACATGTAGTGTAGAAAATTGTCATTTAACTTTACAACAGTTCATTGCTGCGTTGCTTATACAGCTGAGGAAGCATTACAGCTATGAACATGATTTAATGCCATGGTTAGTAGTAGTAGATTTGGGATTATGTGGAGTATATGTGTAGGCTACATTATGTGAATTGTCTTGCTCAACTATAGCTTTGTGGGTGGTTTATGCTTTATTAGTTTGCTGAGGTGTTACAGGGTGGAGGTTGTACTTTGGTAGTTTTCCTGTTGGGTGTTTTTATTCGTTTTTGGGGTGTTTTTTTCACAATAAGTTGTTGTGGTGGGTTGCTGTTTGGTGGGAGTGGGGGGGTGATTTGAACCCAATCTATCCTGGTCGAGTCAAACCAATGACTTAAAAATTGATGCTTGTCACTTCCTAGCCAGGGGCTCGGAATTATTAGGATAGGACAAGGAGCCGTGGAATGAGGAAGACCTATCGTCCACGATTGAAATTTCCCATGCTTAAACAACTAATATACCAAAAGAGATGTGCACTGGGCCCCTAATGTGTGCCACCTGGATATGGACCTGGCATTGTTCGTGTTGCAGAACGATATGTATGAGGGTCGGGGGGGGGGGGGGTAGCGATGTTCTGGGTGTATTGTGGGAGGGGGGGGCTGGTAGTACTGAAGGTGAGTGCGGTTCGTTGGGGTAGGAGTGAGAAGGCGGTCCTGTGTGCGAGGATCACCTGTGACCTTGAGACATACACAGAGGTTCTGCCCTGACCTTCAGAAAAGAGCAGTCAATGTAGGTAGCGCTTAACGGGAGTGGTGAGAAGATGCAGATGTGGCGGTAACAGAAACAAGCATACCCTATTATACAGAGTAAGTTATTGTTAGAAAGTTGTGCATGGAGAGTCTCAAGGGACACCTTTCTTGTTCCTGATTGGCTGGTTTCAGCTGGTAAACCCTTTAATTGACGTAATATGTTAGCAACCATAGAGCTTGTGACTTGTGCGGAATCCTGGTCACAGCACCGATGCCATGGCGGTGAGGAAAAGGGAAATATTGCGCCTGGAGGAGATAATTCAACCAACGCAAGACAAGTACAGTATAAAGTGGCATTTATTCTTATTATTTTGTTGTTACATTTAAGCCATGAGATGTTTGATTTATTAAGATTTCGAGGATTTCAGGCACATAATAGCCCTATGAATGTCACTTGTAGTTTGGGTGGGTGGGACGGTAAATCCAAAGGAGAGAACACATCCTATCGATCGAAATGCTCTGGTCGAAGTGTCTATAATGAAACTGGGTCGCATTTCGTTATGCAAATTTACAGAAGATGGCACCACAATCGGACCATTTATTATTAAGAAAGACATTATAGATGGTGCCAGTAGTCACCTCCATATTAAGTATGTACTTTTTCTTGCGGGTTAAATTACCCATGTTGAAATCAACATCGACAATGTTACTGATTGGGGAGTTGGGTCTGGTCTCCCAGTGGGGCAGCACTATAAAGTCACTATGAGTGCGCACTCTCACAAGTTGGATCCCGTCCTAACATGACCTTAGATGCTGCCAGGAGGTAAATCTCCAATAAACAAACACATAAACAAACAGCTTATGTTTTTGGAATACTAGTATTTCAAGCCTCAATCATTTAATTTCAATCTACTTCCACTCGCTAGTGCTAGGTACACATATATCACCCCTTCTCCATTTAGTCAATGAATCTTCCCGGAAATGAAAACTCACACTGTCTGATGGATCCTATCCTACTCTCTTTCCATCTTTGCCACGTGGACAGACCCTGCGCTATTTATAGCACCGACCACGCAAGGCATGCCGGGTAAGTTATAAACACGCCACGGGTCATAGTGCAGGACGTAGGGCCATCAGATAGTCAGCGTAATCATACATCAGTATAGCAAGGGGGGTAGCCTAGGTGTTGTATAGAATATAGGCCTACCACAGTACCAGCACCAGCAAGTACAATAGTGCCTGTCTTAAAGGTCAACACTGCATCCACACTAGATATCAGCTAGTGTTCTCTTAACATATATAGCAGAGTTTGCTTGTTTGTTGGACTTTTACATCCTGGCAACATCTGAGGTCATAACAGGATGGGTACTGACTTGTGACAGTGCACACTGATGCAACTTTATAGTGCTGCCCCAGTGGAAGACCAGGGCCCGTATGCAGGAGTCAGTGTTAGCGGGGTTTGGTGCTAAAGCATGTTACCGTTTAGCTATCACCGAAGTTGGGACCTGTGTCAAGCCGTATGCAGGAGCGCGTAGCACTTTCATTATAGCTAAACGTGAATATATTTATAGATTTGGGAAATCCCTCTGCGTCTGTACCCATATATTAGGCTTAAATCTATTCAATGAGACCATATTTAACAGAATTAGATACGCAATAAGTGAAATTTATTCAAATTAAGCCTAAATTCGAAGTGTTATTAAGGCTACCGCCGTATTGGCGGCGATATTAATGGTTATATTTTCAAATCGACGAGCGTAGGGTAAACAAACCCTGGCGGCGGTGATTTGTTTACTTTACGTTCGTCGATTCGAAAATATAACTATTAATATCGCCGCCAATGCGGCGGTAGCCTTAATAACGCTTCGAATTTAGGGTTAATTTGAATAAATTTCAATTTATTGCGTATCTAATTCTGTTAAATATGACAGCATTGAATAGATTTGGGCCTAATAAACTCGCTAAACCTAATATTTTTTAGGGGTAAGGTAACACCGGTTAAGCCTTTGGTGTTAGGCCTAACACTGACTCGTGCATACCATTTTTCGCCGCTAAACCGGAATTCCCGCCAAACACCGTTTTTCCTCGCTAACACTGACTCCTGCATACGGCCCCAGGGTGCCAGCAACATGACCCAATTCCCCACTCAGTCATATTATGCTCTTGTCCTATCCTATTAATGCGGAGCACAAGGCTAGTTAGCGACAAGTATCATTTTGTTAAGTCATTGGTTTGATTCGACCGGGAATCGAACTCCTGCTCTTCTGCACGTGAGGCCTGCGCTCTTACCGATGGGACCGGTTAGATAACAGGTTGACCTGTATTTGGAGGGGTAGTCAAATGAAACAAGGATAGTTTATACCTTGAATAATTACTCATTTGTTCGCACATGACAGAGATTCTCCGATCACAGGTGTCGCTGTATGTAGACGACCTCCCCCCATCCTCACCCTACACAAACTCTACCTTCTATCGCACATGGCGTCTGGGTCAGATGTGTGCAGACTCAGTGAGACCATGTTAGTTTAGAGGAATAAAATCAGTTGCACTAAAAAGCAAGTTTGTTGAATCGTTATTTCCGGGATTTCCAGTAATTGCAGCTGTATTTGTGTGAGTGTAGTCTTTTAATGAATATGTATATTCATCAGAATATTTAATTTGTTAGCACCGAAGCATTGGTTCTCTGCCGAGCCTTAGGTCCAATTATTTACATGGCTCTTTTTTGATGATGATGATGATGATGATGATGATATGTCATGTTAGCAATGGCGTAGTCTAGGACAATGGGGACAGTGTTGGGGATATATTTATTACATGCTTCCCTTTATTTGTTGTTGTTTATATTATTTAATTCTTTGTTTTACAAGTTGTAATGCGGTGGAGATTATCTGGACATTAACGTCCGTGGGGGTGTGATGACAATATGAAAAATTGCTAGTACATGTTCCTAACCCACACTTTCTACCATTCTAAGGCTAGCACTCTAACCATTGCAATACCTAGGCTCCCTGATATAACCCCCCTACCCAGATCTGCCTGTATGTAAAATATTCTGATTTACTGCATAGGGGGAAATGCAATGTTCTATTACTGATCAGTGTACATGACCAGACACATGTATGTATATATATGCCAGGGCTGGTGGCGCCTGAGTGGGATGTAAATAGACATGGTGGTGCTGGCAGGTATGGGTGTGACGGCATTCAGGGCCTACCCCTTCCCCCTCTGCTGGGATAGTGTTCACTACACTCAAGGGTCAAGGTTGGTGGTGGCCATCGGGCCATACAGCTTGGTGGTGGTGGGCAGACCACTGGTAGCCATGGGGAGCAGAAATGCTGGATCCCTATTGGTAGGGCTAAGAATGCTTGTTTCCCATTGGGGGAAAGGGGTGGGGTGATACTCTACAATGAACCCATGTAACCATATAAATAATAAACCAAAGCGCTTGACTCTCTCTCTCTCGTTCTTTACACTGTATACTCTTCCTTTCTCTTTAGATGTATTGATTTCACTATAGCCTGCCTACACAACTACAGATTCGAGCTTTAGCCATTATACATGTATATTTGCTCCCTTCCCTATCCACGCCCACCAGTCTATGGGGCATGTGACTCCTTAACCAAGAGCTCAGAGCAGACGCACCTGTCCCTGGTATTGAAAATATAAATTAAATGGATTTTGCCCCTGAGTCATTTAATGACCTCCCCCTCAAGGAACTCCATACACTGCTGGCATTGACTGGGTGGTGACATCAGGGAGCCTCGGTGGTATAATGGTTAGCACACTGGCCCTGAATGCAAGAGGTGTGGGTTCGATTCCCATTCTAGGCGTAATATTTCCCATTTGCATCGCCCCCATGACACATACATCCAGGCAAATGCACTTAAATATATATATATACATGATAGTCCTCATTTCTATCAGCTGAGAATTGAACCAGCACATATAATTATGTATATAATATATATGTATGGCTACAGTCAGCACTTCCGGTTAAGAGGCGTGGCTTGCTGTTGACCGGATGTGGGTGGGTGCGCAGGTGCTGGAGGGAGTGAGGGAGTGACAGAGTGCGTATGTCAACGTCGTTTATACCTTCTCTCAGTACGGCTCAACAACACATCTAACTCACCTTTTAGTCAAAATATATTTTCGTAAAGCATGGATTGTCTTCGCTATATCCCAGTAAGATATATCAATCTGATCATCGTAGCAGGTCTGGGAGTGGCCAGACGCAGCTGGTATCAGGGTGGCCAGGAGCCACTCACAGGTGGCATCATAGTGGCAGAAGCAGGAACTAACTCCTGTGACAGTAGGATAGTAGGTAATAACTAATATATAGAACAGAACTGATCAGTTGTAGTGTCCTTGTTTATATTCCCATAATAGATTATAGAGCACATATATATACATATATCTATATACGAATATATATATATATATATATATATATATATATATATATACATTGCGCCAACAGTCATGCGTGTACCAAGGAGGTGGCAATATACAGTAAAACGTCTCTAAATCGACCGACCATGGGATCGACTTTAAATGGTCCATTTAGGGAGGTGGTCGGTTTAGAGAGTTTTTTAAGCATTACATTGGTATTGTATGGGTGACCGTTTGGGACCCAATTAAAAAAAGATCGATATAGGGGAGTGGTCAATCTGTGGAGGCGGTCGGTTAGAGCGTTTATACTGTACAGAAGAACTGTAATAATAAAAATAACTATAATAATTTGCTTCCGCATAATGCAATATATACTAGTACAACGGATAAGGAAACACTCGTGCAGAATTGGCCATTAACCGCTGGTCTATGCATCACGTGTATGTATGGCAGTAGTTGCTGATGTTGTATTAAAACTCGATCAAGCACAAACGCTGAGCAAAATAGCACTGCTACTAAGGCACCTAGCGAGAACTGTTGGAAGCCACCCTTAGTAGTATCGCACATGTAAGAATCCTGGAAATATCAAGTGTAGGCGGGTGAGTCACAAGAAGAAATGATATAGCTCAGATGTGACTGGGAGGTAATTTGGATGTAAGATGTAAGAAGGATGCCGTTCCGCTCATAGCTACCCCCACCCTCTCCTTCACCCACCCCACCCCTTCCTGCGCCAACCAGACCGGATGACCGAATGAGTTGAGCGTCCGTCTCCCAGTTAGGTAGATCGTAGGATTCAAAGCCTGGTGGAGCCAAACCAATGACTTATGAAATTGATACTTGTAACGTCCTAGCCTGGCGCTCAGCATTATTAGAAGAGGGAAAGGACTGGTTGGCTCAGTGTCAGGATAAAGTGACTGAGTGGGATATCAGCTCATGGTGCTGGTGACCTGGCCTCCCAGTGGGGCGGCACTATAAAATCGCCACGAGTGCGCACTGTCACAAGTCGGTATCCATCCTGATATGACCATACAGGTTGCCAGGATGTCAAACCCCAACAACCAACCAATCTACCCGCTCCCCACCATCACCGACCCCCCACCCCGCCCCCACTTCCTGTGTCAAGTGGGAAGTGGTGACGTGAGTAGTAGGAAGCAATAGGCGTTTGTCCCGGGGTCAGGTTGCCCGTTTATCATATGATGAATCCAATATTCACGCCCCAGGAGAGGTGGGTGCAGAAAGGTCCCTCTGCACAAGGAATCATAAGCCTTCTTCTCATAGTGGCAGGGTCGAGTAGGAGAATAGACTAAATGTGTATGATGGTGTTGTTGGTGTTTTCTGCAATATTAAACGATAAAGCAGAGAGAAAAAGTGAAGGATAATAGACAAGATATTGTTTTTCTCCTCGCCCGTTATTATTGATTTGAATTAAAGCTGCATAGTCCGATGAAAACATCAAATTTTCAAAACTAAAACAAGTATTTAGATCTGATTCTACATATCTACCTTAAATACTGATGCACTTATTAAAACATTTACCTGCACATAGAAGGGACTATTGAGTCAATTAATAGAACCTGTTACTGCAGAACCCTATGGTGATAGAGTTTCTGCAAGCTTGCCAACATTAATTTAGCATGTTTCCATTTCAAATATCCCAAAAGTGTGTGATTTAAAATAAAAGTTACTTCAAACTAAAGTAAGGTAGATTATAATGAACAACCTAATATGTTTATCTCAGAAAATGAGAGAAACTCAAGACCATCGGACTGTGCAACTTTAAGTACAGTAAATTATAAAAGAAAGCAACACACAGAAAGAGCATTGGTCGTGATGTGGTTTAATGGTTGCCTCTGCGCAATAATAGAGCAATAATACTGCCAGCGGTATGATACCCCATTCGAGCAGCACTATAAAGCCGGTATGAGTTTGCAATGCACAGCACTAAGAAGTCAATATGAGTGTACAATGTCCTCTAGCCTGACCTCCAAACTACGCCCCACCTGTTCAAGTATCTTGATGTAACTCTTCAGCTGATACCCTCTTCACAGTGCACCTTTACTTGTGATATCCTGAATAAACTTTCCAAACCCTTTATTTCTCTTGTGTTCTCCTTCCGGAATCATTAGCGGAAATACACCTGTTTGCAGGTTAAGGCTACTACCGACATGCTTGGTGTGTGATGTATTGCACACTGCAACACTGTATACTTCTATGTCTTTACCCGACGGGGTCGCCGAATGAGTAGAGCGTCTGTCTCCTGTTTTGGGAGATCGGGAGATCCGAACCCATTGGTTTGTGGGTGCGAATCCTTGTCGAGTCAAACCATTGACTTAATAATTGATATTTATCGCTCCCAAGCCTGGAATTATTAGGATAGGGCAAGGACTGGTTGGTTAAGTGCCAGGATAATGTGACTGAGTGGGATATCAGGGGATGGTGCTGGTGGCCTGGTTTCCCAGTGGGGCAGCACTATAAAGTTGCCATGAGTGCGCACTGTCACAAGTTGGTGCCTGTCCTGATATGACCTTAGATGTTGCTAGGAGGTAAAACCACAACACCTCTATGTCTTACCAACATGGATAGAACAAAACGAAACATAAGACTTGCATGTCATATTCAGAGTGGCTCTATTATGTCATAAACACAAACATCAAGGTAAAGAGACCCAGTGAACTAAAGGATTCACAAGGTTCCCTCGGAAGTAACTGCCTCAGCGCTGATGTAAGTATGATCTGTAATTGTAAGATCCAATTTTGATCGATCAGGAACAACCGAGGCGGAAGGCAACTAAGCCGAGTGACCATCATTGCAATTTCATGGGGGTGAAGAAAAATGGAAATATTGCACCTAGAGCGGGATTCGAACTCACTTCTTGCCATTCCAGGGCTATTGGCCTACATACACGGGATAGGGTCATATATGATACATAAGGAAGTCTAGCTGGTGACATGCTTAGCACACTAGCCCAGAATGGTAGAGGTATGGGTTTGATGTATAATTATATGTAAGTGCATTCCCTGTATGTATGGAATAGCATTAAAACGACTGATGGACCTGAACTATTTTAGAAACTTACCATTTCAGGGGGACGAGTGTAGTAGTCTGCACTGACCTCTCAGACAATGATCCACACAGACAGGCTCGGATAGGGTGACGACATCAGGGAGCCTAGGTGGTGTAATTGGTTAGCACACTAGCCCGGGATGCTGGAGGTGTGGGTTCGAATCTGCCCGAGACGCAATATTTCCCATGTTCATAGTCCGCCCATGGCACTGGTTCCATGACCAGGATTACATACAAGCTATGTGATGTGTGGTTGTTGAAGCTACCCGGAATACACACATATATATATATATATATATATATATATAAGCCGATACGTCATCATCATCATCATGCTGTCGATCACGATGCGACAAAGACTGCTTTCATTACTTGACTGCCGCTCTCCATTTAGCTCTCTGCTGTGAGAGTTGCGTCCATGAGTCAGCCTTAAAGTCTCTCAGCTTCAGGTTTCTCTTGATGGTATACATTTCATGAAAGCTGCCTGCAAAAGTGTTGAAGTGCTGCTGGCTTTTGCAAGTTACAAGCGGCACTCTCTCAGGGAGAAAATAGAGGTTTCACACCGGCAAGAACATGTCAAGACAGGCGCAAAACTATTTGTCCCTGCAGTGGCTGGTCGGGAGATGTTCGGAGTTCCATACATCAACTGCCCTTAATGCTGCCACAGTGACATGGTTTTCTGTTCAGGGTTTGCTCCCTTAGCCTTCTGTTCTGTCAAGAACCTGTACCACAAGCCCGTACGTACTGGATAGCATTAGAAGGATCTATCGACTTGGGTCATTTAAAAGACAATTCTAGGGGTTTAGTACAACAGTCCATACTGATCTATCAGGCAAGGAGCCACATATACAGGTAGGCATGGATAGGGTCATAACATCAAGGAACATATGCGGTGTAATGGTTAGCACACTAGCCTGGAATGCAAGAGATGTGGGTTCAAATCTGATCTCGGCGCAATCTTTCCCATTTTGATCGCCCCACGACAGTATACTACAGAATGTTATATCCCATACACTACAGAATGCTATCACCCATAAGCAGGCCTGTCTTAATTAAGCACTTCATCTTTGTGAGATGCCATTCTTTTTTGTTGTTATTGTCTCCACCTAAGCACAAAATAACCACTAATGGCTTTGATGTCCTGGTTCTGCTTGAAGTAGATTAAAACCCAGAGGAGAGTAAGGGGGAGGTGGCGGGAGGGAGTGACACTTATTTGATAGACATATTTTAATCTCTGCAGAAGAATGACAATTTCTTCAATCAAGCCCTTTGTCGTTGTTTTATTTTCCATTTCCACTCTTTGCCATCATCTTAATAATCTTGGAAAAGTTGCTGATTTATTTGAGAACTTCATTAGGGCTTGTGACATAGTCAGACAGAAACTTACACCTGTGCAGAACAGAAATTTTCTTTGGGGCATGCGCAGTGAGTCGCCATTCACAATGTTGAGTTCTCGCCAGTGTCACCAGAGCGCAATTTGCCTATGAGTATGAGGCATTTTCTACATAACCAGATGTTATCCACAATGGTAGTTCTTGCCACTGCCGTCAGAGGACAGGTTGGAGGGGGACATTCTAATATGAGTCATTTTCTCACTGCGCATGCTGCGCAGTGAGCTGGTCCATACACCCTTAGTTCTTGCCACTGCCGTCAGACGGCAAGATGAATGTGGACATCCTCAACAGACTAAGCAAGGTAGCAATGGGCACTTTTCTAGTAGTCTGCACCTGACCTGCACCTGGCATGCACTGTGCTGTGAAAAAAAGTTTATATATCCCAGAATAAAACCCCATCATGTTTATTTTAATAGAATATTATTACAATATACACTATTTCCCCGAATCGGTAGAGTGCATGCTTCTAGGACGGAATGTTCGGAGTTCGAATTCCAGCTGAGTCAAACAAATGATTTACAAAATTGATATTTGTCGCTTCATAGCCTGCCGCTGGGCATTATTAGGATAGGGCAAGGACTTTGTGCTAAGGGAATAACTATTCCCTTAGCACACCGTGTGTTTGTTGGGGTTTTACATCCTAGCAACGTCTACCTTCAGCCTTTGCTAATATACCCATCACACCAAAGTAGTTCTTACTCCATTCTTGAAAATGTTGCCGAACGGGCTCAAACTGTGTGTGAACGTAGTGAACAGAGTAGCAATGTTTTAAAAACTTGTTATGAACTGCATGGATGGGCAAGGACGGAAGGGTGCTCTAGAACTTTGAGCATGTTCAAACTTGTCAGCGGCCACATTCTACCCCATTTATAAACGGGGTCACAGGTTTTGAGAACTAGTTTGGTGTGATGGGGGTGTTAGAGAGGAAATGTCAATATGGCGAAACATTTTGTCTACTTTTCATTTTCTGATTACATAATGTCTTTGCAGCATCATGGAACTTAATATCTACACAGACCCTGCCTAGTCTATCCGGTTCCCTCTGTTCTTCCCGGTCCCTTTGTTTGCAAACACCTCCTCGACCATGCAGCAGAAGTCACCCTTGCTCTGGTGTGCTGACAATGCAAGGCATACACCCACCAGGTTTTGTGATACACGTTAAAGCCGCATAGTCAGATACACGTGCCACATGTTCTAAAGCAAAGCATTTAGATTATTTTGAACCCACATATTCAGCTTTGTTATTTGTGCACGTATTCAATATTTATTGCTATTTAAAACTCGACAAAGCAAAGCATTTATCTAGATTTGAACCTACATATTCAACTTACCTACTGATGCTACTGATGCTACTGATGCTGCTGATGCTACTGATGCTACTGATGCTACTTATGCACTTATTATAAATTTATTCCTACATAAAAGAGCATACAATATCAAGTTAATAGAACCTTTTGCTGCTGAAGCCTATGTGACCAGATTTTTGACAAGCAAGCTTGCCAACATTAATTTGGCATGCTTGCATTTCAAATATCTCCTAAGTTAGCTATGTTAAATAAAAGTTACCTTAAACTAAAGTAAGGTAGATTAAAACGATCGACCTAATATATTTATCTCAGAAAAGGACAGAAACTCCAAGCCATCAGACTATCCATTTTTAAGTTCACGCCAAATGCTTCCACCTTTATCTCAGCTACAGGTCACGTGATCACCTTATCGGCCATAGTATTACCCTAGATGTTGCTAGAGTGTAAGACCCCAACACACAAAGATCAGATGCATATTTGTGATGGGGATGACGTAACAATATGTCAGCCACCCTACATTCATATACACATCAGTAGTTACCTATACATATATATAGGAGAAATAACAATGATTTTGTGTTTGTTTGTTTTTGTTTTTCGTCCTAGCAACATCTAAGATCATATCAGGACAGGTACCGACTTGTGACAGTGCACACTCATGATGACTTTATAGTGCTGCCCCCACTACCATGACCTGATATCCCACTCAGTCACATTATCCTGACACTGAGCCAACCAGTCCTTACCCTATTCTAATAATACCGAGTGCCTGGCTAGGAAGTGACAAGTATCAATTTTCAAGTCATTGGTTTGACTCGAAAAAGTTTTGAACCCACGATCGCACAATCTACCAACATGGGGGACCGACGCTCTAACTCATTCGGCCATCCCGTCTGGTTGATAACAATGAACAACACTGCACTGTTAATACCACGCAGACCCATCCTACTCAAACAAAATCCACATATACACACCCTAGCAGTTTACGTAAACACAGATGATACATGCAAACAATTGCTAGAAGCCATCCATAAATAACCCTATACTTGATACGCGCAAACCAGTGCTAGAAGCCACCCATAACAAACCCTATACTTGATACATGCAAACCATTGCTAGAAGCCACCCATAAGAATACCTATACTTGATACATGCAAACCATTGCTAGAAGCCACCCATAAAAAAACCTATACTTGATACATGCAAACCATTGCTAGAAGCCACCCATAAGAATACCTATACTTGATACATGCAAACCATTGCTAGAAGCCACCCATAAAAAAACCTATACTTGATACATGCAAACCATTGCTAGAAGCCACCCATAAGAATACCTATACTTGATACATGCAAACCATTGCTAGAAGCCACTCATTAAAAACCCTATACTTGATACGAACACAACCATTGCTAGAAGCCACCCATAACAAAAACCTATACTTGATACAAACTAAATACCCAACAGTTAATATTTGTTAATTAAATTAGCATTTTACCTAAACCCAGAGAGTATCCACATAATACAATGGCTTAGAAATGTTGATGCATTTGAGCTAAACATAGACTATTCCCATACAACGCCATCACCCAAAGCACCCACCCACCCCATAGCAATGCACGCAATGAATCTTTAATACAAAATCGATACACCAGAACCAGTTCATTAGATAAATTGGCATTTCATCTAAATCCAGACTATCCCCAGACAACCCATCATGGAAACCTCCTAACACAAGTATCCTTTCCATAGCATTGCGTGTACTAAATGCTTGATATAAATCAATACACCACACTCACTTTATATTATCTAACATACTGTCATGGGGGGTGATGAAAATGGGAAATATTGCGCCTAGACCGGGACTCGAACCAACATCTCTTTGCATTCCGGACCAGGGTGCTAACCATTACACCACCTAGGCTCCCTGATATCACCATACTACCCACGCCTATCTGTCTATGTGGCTCCTTGCCTGAGCGGTCAGGGCAGACTACTACACTGGTGCCCCTGGAATAGCAAGTCTTCTAATGCTTACAATTACATACAGACAGGCAATGCACTTACACATAGATACACAGGGTAGGTTCAACAACTATACAGCGCATAGCTTGTACAGGATCCTGGTCACGGTTCCAGTGTCATGGGGGGGTGATTAAAATGGGAAATGTTGCGCCTAGAGCGGGACTAGAACCCACATCTCTTTGCATTCCAGGCCAGTGTGCTAACCATTACACCACCTAGGCTCCCTGATATCACCAAGCTACCCACGCCTACCTGTCTATGCAGCTCCTTGCCTGAGAGGTCAGTGCAGACTATTACACTTTTCCCCCTGGAAGAGCAGGTCGTTTAATGCTTACAATTACATACAGACAGGCAATGCACTTACACATACATACACAGGGTAGGTTCAACAACTATACAGCGCATAGCTTTTAGAGGATCCTGGTCACGGTACCAGTGTCATGGGGGGGTGATTAAAATGGGAAATGTTGTGCCTAGTGAGGGACTAGAGACCACATCTCTTTGCATTCCAGGCCAGTGTGCTAACCATTACACCACCTAGGCTTCCTGATATCATCACACTACCCACGCCTACGTGTCTATGTGGCTCCTTGCCTGAGAGATCAATGCAGACTACTGCATTACCATTTCATTTACAGCCAGACTGTACACAAATAACCCTTCATAGAAAACCACCCAAAACACAACCTCTGTACTAAAGCACATATTGAACATGTGATCCTGACTTGAAACCCACAACCACTTAGTTACCTAACTGTAATTGGAAATATGTTCCCTCAGTAACATATTGAAAATAACTGAAGTTAAAGGTACATAGCGTGTTGAACTCATCTAATATCAACATCCAAAACACTCATGTAGATAATGTACCAGGAATTAACCATTTGCTGCTGCGTACAAAGGTATATTAAGTCCAGTTCGCAGAAGCTGTTGATGGTGAAGCCTATACTGTCAGAGTTTAGATGTACATCCACAAATTAATTGTGATTGTCTTCACTTCAAATATCTCCAACGTCTGCCTTTATAATAACAAAGTAATCCGGACTTCAATAAGGTAGGTCAAAACAATTAACTTAATATATTCATATATGAAAAATGGCAGAAAATTAAAGGTAAGGAGAAGATTGTTTTCCGATGAATAAAAATGCTTACCAACATAAGAATAATTAAATACGTCGGATCGAATAAAAAGAATTAACGACATGGAATCCAAAATTCCAACTAAAGTCAACTCCCTCTACCCAGCAGGATAGTTACCATGGTTACCAGCGGGCAGAGTCATGCATTAGCGTGCCCCCCCCCCCCCCCCCTCAAGCCTCATACAAAGGAGGAATATATATTTATATATATCCATTGTCTCCTACACAAAAGGTTGCACTTGTTGCAAACATACTATAGTTTATCAGCTTAGTTTGCCGGTCCCGACAACAGACACTGCCACCTAGCGGCGTGTTTGGGTGGACGTATTCGGCGTATTCATGATGTATCTGATTCAATAATCTGGGCAAACTAAGCTGATCACAGCGAAAGGCAACATTCATTTCCTCCTAACCCCCACTCCCTGCCCCCCCACACACCCACACACCCACCCCACACACACACCCACCCACACCCACACACACCCACACACCCACACACCCACTCACACACCCACACCCTCACACCCACACACTCATCCACCCACAAGCCCACACACTCACACACACTCATCCACCCACACACCCATACACCCACTCATCCACCCACACACCCACACCCCCCGCACATACCCATGCACACCCACACATCCACACACCCCACACACCCACACCCTCACACCCACACACTCATCCACCCACACACCCACACACTCACACACACTCATCCACCCACACACCCACACACCCACACACCCACACACCCATACAACCACTCATCCACCCACACACCCACACCCCCACACATACCCACGCACACCCACACACCCACACATCCAACCACCCCACACGTACCCACACACACCCACCCACCCACACACCCACCCACAAACCCACACCCTCACACCCTCACCCTCACACCCACACATCCACACACCCCCACACATACCCACACACACCACACCCACACACCCCACACACCCTCACACACACCCCACACATATCCCCACACCCCCATACACACCCACACACTCCACACACCCACACACCCACACACCCACACACCCACCCCCACACACCCACACACCCACACACCCACACACCCACACACCACACACCCACACACCCACACACCCACACACCCACCCACCCACACACCCACACACCCACACACCCACACACCCACACACCGCATCAGTCCCGCCCCTCCCTCCCCCCCCCTCGCAATCCCTCCCCACCTCCTCTCAGGCTATCTCACACATGTTACTACCTCCCACCCCATCCCACCCCACAACCACCCTCTACCACCGTCCACCGCCCTCCCATCCCATCCCATCCCATCCATTCCCGACCATCCCACCCACCCCCTCCCTCCCCA
This sequence comes from Branchipolynoe longqiensis, assembly GCA_030323885.1. NCBI lineage: Eukaryota > Metazoa > Annelida > Polychaeta > Phyllodocida > Polynoidae > Branchipolynoe > Branchipolynoe longqiensis. Next base: position 50,398,454 of record CM059197.1, read on the forward strand.
CAACCCCGTCCACCTCCACTCTCCCACCCCCTCCCAACCCACCCCCTCCGCTCCCATGGCCTCCCATACTTTCCCAACCCTCACACCCTTTCACCCCATCGCCTCATATCCCTCCCACCGACTCCCATTCCCTCCCATTCACTCCCCTTCCCTCCCAGCCACTCTCACTTCCTACCTCCCGTGCCCCCCTTCATACTATCCCCCACCCCCACCCACAACCCACCCTCTCCCACCCCCTTACAACATATCCCTTAACCTACCATCCCATCACACCCCCCCCCCAATCCCCACTCCTTCCCCCCACCACCACCCAACCCTCACATATCCCTACCCACGCCCACTCCTTCCTACCAACCCCCACCCAACCCTCACCTTTCCCTACCCACCCCACCCCACCCCCACCCCAATTCCTCCTGTCTTCTCCCTCCCACTTGCACACTTGCGATCTGACTCGCACCGACCATCCATCCCCTTCCCTACCTCCAGTCACGACCAGCAACATCTCCCTCCCCCCCCCCCACCCCACCAGCACCCCCCACACTGCAGCCACACACCCCCGGCCCGCCCTAATCTCTCAATGAGTGTCGCCCACCCTGTGGGTATAGGACAGTGCCTGCTAATGGGATGTGTTGTATGTGATGTGTGTATTAGATATGCTACATGAATAGACCGACCCATACACACTGCTGCCACTGCGCCAATATATGTAGCCATAGTAAATTACATTCCATTGTGCTTCTACTTTTTGTTACCACCCTCCCCCCATACCATACACAGCTTAGTCCTTATTAGTAGTATTACTCGGGTATGCATGTATTGCAGTGACACCCTTGCCTTGCAGAGTTGTAAACCACTGCCTTGTGGTACAGGTCCTTGACAGAACCGAAGGCTAAGGGAGCAAACCCTAAACAGAAAACCATGTCACTGTGGCAGCATTAAGGGCGGTTGATGTATGGAACTCCCAACATCTCCCAACCAGCCACTGCAGGGACAAATAGTTTTGCGCCTGTCTTGACATGTTCTTGCCGGTGTGAAACCTCTATTTGCTCCCCGAGAGAGTGCCACTGGTAACTTGCAAAAGCCAGCAGCACCTCAACACTTTTGCAGGCAGCTTTCATGAAATGTAAACCTGAAGCTGAGAGACATTAACACTGACTCATGGATCCAACTCTCACAGCAGAGAGCTAAATGGAGAGCGGCAGTCAAGTAATGAAAGCAGTCTTTGTCGCATCGTGACCGACAGCATGATGATGATGATGATCCTGTATGAGCTGGAGGTTTTTTTTGTTTTTGTTTTTGCTTTTTTACAATTTGTTTATTATTTTTATTCCGTTTAAAGCGACACTTCTACCACATCCCAGATGTGCCTGAATGGTGGTGCACGCCCCTGTGTATCACCGTTTCTTAAAAAAGGATAATGATTTTTTTTTAAACAGCACAACCACCGAATAAAGAACAACGCAAGCAAACTAAAAAATCAACAGAATGAAACTAAAGCAAAAAGAAAAAAACGGGGGAAAAAAACGGAAAAAAAACCACTCTGCTGCACATTTCTTAATGGATAAAACCCACAGAGAAGCTTCATATATTGAAAGAAGGAAACTGCCAATGTGAAAGACCCCGCCCCCCCCCCCACCCACTCTCTCCTTAGCTACCCACACATGCGCACGGACATGCGCACCAACACTTATTGTCTTACACACAAGCACGCACTCATTCACACACAGTCCAATATATTTATCTAAAAAGAAATGACAGCACAATAGGTTAAACATTGATATTGAGTGCTCCATAGCCTGGTGTTTCGCATTACTAGAATATGACAAGGATCAGTAGAATGAAAAGGACCAGTTGTCCGCGATTGAGAATTCCCCTGTTTAATCTATTAATATATCAAAGAAATACAAATAAAGTTTAATCAGCCATCCTGTGTGTTATTTATTACAGGTACTAATATTAAAGTTGCATAGTCCTATCGTTTTGAGTTTCTTCCATTTCTCTTAGATAAATATATTTAGTTTATTGTTATAACCTACCTTACTTTGAAGTAAGTTATTTTAAATGGCTACATTTTGAGATATCTGAAGTGCAAAAATGTCAAATTAGTTAGTTTTTTTGTGTCTTTTTTTGTCTTTTTGTTATTGAGGCTGTATTTATACTGTCCATAGCATATAAGCCCGGGTACCCAGGCTTGTTTTCAATGCTGGTGAGTTGTAGTGTTGGTGTTATCTTACCACACAGTACTGCTGATAAGTTATTTGATTGCCTGCATTTCAGTAGCAGATAGATAATTGGTTGGTATGGTTAGTAGCCTATGCTAGTTTTTTTGGATTTTCTTGGCATATATGTATTTTGTTTTGTTCTACTCTTATCACTAGACTAGCCTACTCCTAGCTTCGACAAGCATTCCAAAACTCTGACAGCATGGGCGTTAACAGAGACAGGTATTCGCTTCTATGTGGCAACACATGGTTAATATGTGAATCAGTATCTAAATTAGAGATGTAGAATCAATTCTAAGTAATCACATTAATTTAGAAAATTCATCGGACTATACAGCTTCAGGCAAAGCTTGATATATTTAGTAGTAGGTACTTGTGTGTGGGGGGGGCGGAAGAGGGAGGGGGTAAATAATCCTACACTACAAGCAATGAATCAATCTGGGTCATTACCAATGCAGCTCTCCCTCACACATCCCTCCCTCCACTTTTGGTAAATGCCCCTGGTAGTGTCATCCCATTTCACACTCCTTACGGAGTCTTGTCACATAGAGGACATTTCCTCCACGTGGTGTTCATCACCAGAACTGGGCGTCACCATGGACACAGAGCGATACGGCCAGCCAAATCTTTTGAGCGCGTTGGCTTCCGTTGCAATCACCGGAAGTGGTTGCCAGGAGGATGGTTTTCGATAGTGACTGGATTTACATCAGTGGGAGAGGACTCATATCCGGCTGCGCATGTGGTGAGGGTTATTGAGGTGTGGCGTATGATCAGATAAACAGGCTTATGTGTGTATATAAAAGGAAATAACCTTCCATTTGGGTTTCTTTTGTGGGCTGCCAGTGGAGCGGTTATGGAAGCACTTTACTGAAGGAAGGAAGGGCAGTGAAATGTATATATGTATATATATGTGTACACAATTGAGTTATATATGTGGTAATCATGCTTCACATCATTTCACTTCTCTTTGCTTCGCTTCTCTTCACTTTGCTTTGCTTCACTTCTCTTCTCTTCATGTCTCTTCACTTCGCTTCTCTTAACTTCTCTTATCTTCACCTCTCTTTGCTTCTATTCACTTCACTTCTCTTCTCTTCACTTCTCTTCACTTTGTTTCTCTTCACTTCACTTCTCTTCACTTCTCTTCACTTCTCTTCACTTCTCTTCACTTCTCTTCACTTCACTTCGCATCCCATCACTTTGCTTCACTCCACAGCTTCGCTTCACATCACTTCTTGTCACTTCACTTCTCTTCTCTTCACTTCTCTTCACTTCTCTTTGCCCTCACTTTTCTTCACTTCTCTTCTATTCTCTTCACTTCTCTTCACTTCTCTTCACTTCTCTTCACTTCACTTCTCTTCACTTCTCTTCACTTCTCTTCACTTCACCTCACTTCTCTTCACATCTCTTCCTTTCTCTTCACTTCATTTCTCTTCACCTCACTTCACTTATGTTCACTTCCCTTCTCTTCACTTCTCTTCACTTTAATTCTCACTTCACTTCACTTCTCATCACTTTGTTTCTCTTCACTTTGCTTCACTTCGGTTCTGTTCACTTCTCTTCACTTCAACTCCCTTCGCTTCTATTCTCTTCACCTCTCTTCACTTCGTTTCTCTTCACTTCGCTTCTCTTCACGTCACGTCACTTGTCTTCACATCACTTCTCTTCTCTTCACTCCCCTTCACTTCAAACACTATTTATTCCCATACTTTTCCATTGCTGATTTGGGAGATCCATAAGCCTGCATCAGGATCTCTATGGCACCGGAGTCTTCAGCGGTCAGCCATCCGTGCACTGACATGACGCAACGTTACGTAACTGCAGTGGTCTGATTAGAACCAGGGATTGGAATATCACTTTGGCCATAATTGTCTCATATAACTGACGACGTGTTGTTGTTTTTTATATTAAAGCTGCAGAGTCTGATGAAATCATCATCATTTCAAAACCAAAATATGTCAAATTAGATCTGATTCTACATATTCACCGTCGGAACGTCTGTACTTATTAAGCATTTATCGCTGTATTGATGGGGATATTACAAGTTTACATAAATGACTAATAAAGGAAATCAATTCATATAGATTATGAGTACTACTGCACAGCTGCAAAAACAACTGCATGCACATATCCGTTATGAGCAGAATAAACAAACAATCACACACACACAACAAGGCAATTTAATCAACCCTGTTACTGCTGGAGGCTATGGCGTCAGACTGTTCATGTGCATGCCAACATTAAGTGGCATTCTCTGTGGCATTCTCTGTGGCGGAGTGGTTAGAGTGTCTGACTTTTTTCTAGGTCAGACTCCTAATCTGAGGGTCGGCGGTTCCATTCCCCGTGCCCCCAGCTCTGCCAATTTGGATTTCCACCGCTGTGTATAACTTACAGCGTCATCAAAGGTCGGTTGCTCTCATACCATGTCTATGTGGTGTGGGAGGTTAAAAATCCCTTGGGTCGGTAAAAGTGTAGGCTCGGGCTTTCTATCGACCACCAGTGGAGTGGGGAAGACCAGTCGTCTGTGACTGGGATTTCCCCTGCTTGGGACAACAAAAAAACAACCCAAAAACAAAAGAAAATACGACAAAAATGAGAGACAAATAAGTGTTCACACTTCCTGTCTACCATTCGCTATATCGCTATATTAAGTTGGCATGTATTAACTTCAAATATGTCTGTATTTAGCCATTTAAAGTGAAAGTTATTTTTAATTTAAGTAGGTAGATGATAAAGATCAATCTCATACATTTACCTAAAACTAAATTATTGAAACTCAGAAAGCATTGGACTATGCAATTTTAAGTAGCGGGTCATTTCAATTGTTTACATTTGATATTCCTTGCCACATATGTGGTTGGGATCTTATCACTCATATACATACTCTATATATATTAAATTCTTCCAGTGTGTGCGATGCGAGGGGGGGCCACCACTGGGGGGGGGGGGGGGCACTCCGCCACGGGGCCTGTGGAGGAATAATAATAAGTATTATGTCTCCCTCGCATGTATACTCGTATAATCCGCTATGCACCCCATACATGTACATCTGGGTAAGTGAAAAGAGGCGGCTTGATGTGGTGAGAGGAGGAGGAGTGGGATGTTGGTTGAGATCATATGACGATGAGTGGACCAGTACTCATTTGCTCCACTTAGAGGAAATTGAGTTGGATGACCATGAGTGATGTTGGTGCTATATCGCTGTCATTGTTGGGTAAACAGGGTACAGCAAAGCTTATGGCCCAACTCATGTTTGTAGCTAACCCGTTTATGCTGTTGTCCTTCCACAATGTATTCTTCTAGGCGCAACCTTACTGTAAAAAGATTCTATGTGACAAAATGGTCCTTTCGAGATAATGAGGACTGAAGATGTGTAACTGCATGCTAGCAAAGCAGATAGAACAATATTATTTTTAATATATCTCAGTGAAAAATACCAGTTGAGAAACAGTTGTGTAACTGCATGATAGCCTTTGTAGATAGAACATGCTTACGTCCATAACACCAATTCAGTCACTTTGTCAGATAGAACCTTTTATAGTGAGGTCATGATATGACTTCAGATGTTGCTAGGACATAAAACTAACAACCAACCGACCGTGTAACGTGGTGAGTCGGGTCGGCGGTGAAGCGCTCTTCTTTAATGCGCACGCACTGAATGCAGTGTTTATCCCACACGCTGACAAATCTGCGGTTCCCTCAGGGGAGCCATTCTCTTTAAGGGCACCGAGTCGTGACAGTACTCACTTCCGGTTGATTCACTGCACTACCCCGCTGGGACAACGGGTAGTCGCCATCAAACTAGGATATCCCACTGAGTCACATTATTCGGTGCGAGGCCAGCGAGGCACTGCCTCTGCACGATGCCAGGTCATAGACAAGCAACAACAGAAAAACTACCACTTCTGTGGGATTTGCTTTTATTTGGTTGGTTAATTATCGGCTTAATGACTACATAAAAACAAATATCATTAGGAAATAAACTGCGGCGAAGCGTTACAGTCAGTTTCAACAACTTAAATCGGTCTCATTAGCATTTAGGTTTGATCTAGCCAATCTCAGTAATTAGGTTTATATATATGTTTGTGTAAGACCTTATATTGAGTTATGTACAACATCACATATTATAAATCAAAACATTTACCTATGTTTTATCCTACAGAACACTTATTTAATTGTGAGTATAATCGGTGTATGAATTAATGGTTCCCTATAAATATAAGGGGAATACTTCCTCTTCCTGGCAAACTAATGTTTACTTGGTAATTAGCAAACAGCAAATATTAGTAGCCCTAAAAAGTGGAATACAACTAAACTTACCTTTCACCTACTTGAACCAACCTCTAACACTAACCACATGGCTACAGGCTATCATTTGGTTGGTTGTTGGAGTTTTACAACCGGGCAACCTCTAAGGACATATCTGACGGAAGTGTGCCCTCATGGCAACTTCATAATACTGCCCCACTGGGAGACCAGGCTGCCAGCACCATGACCTGATATCCCACTCAGTTGGATTATCTTAACACCAAGCCAACCAGTCCTTGCCCTATCCTAATAATGCCAAGTGCCTGCCTAGGAAGCGACAAGTATCAAAATATAAGTCATTGCTTTCACTCGACAAGGTTTTGAACTGGTGGACGCTCAACACATTCGGCCATCATGTCTGGTGCCCAAAGTCGCAAAATGGTTCAAAGAAGTAAGGGGAAACGGGTAGCTATACCTCGAGCCAAGTATGATCGTGACCTGAGAGGCTAGAGACTTCCTCAAATGCTTGTGATGTTGAACGCTAGTAATGCATTGATTTGCACGTGATGTGATCTTCCACAAAACTAATTAATAACAGCTTTACCAACTTTAGATTATTGTCTTAGTCTCGGTGAGCGTCCTTCTACATGACCTATCTACAGAGGCGGTTTTATCAATATAGGATTATCTCCCTTCGACTGTCTGTGTATCGAGACAGCTGTGGTAGGGACTCAATGGATTGCTTGCCCCTATTGAACAGCATTATCTGATTATTAACCAATGAGCACTTCGCTTATTTGTAACTCATTTCTGGAACATGAAGTATAAATGGTGATTCGCATGGGGTTGCGTGTTTAATCTAGGTTGATTGGATGTTGAAGTTTAATGCCCTGGCAATATCTAATGTCATATCATGATGGGCGACTACTTGTGATAGTGTGTGCTCATGGCACAATTTATAATGTTGGCCCACTGGGTGTCCAGCCCACCAGCACCATGACATGATACCCCACCCAGTCACATTACCCTGGCACTCAACCAAATAGTCCTTGCTCTATCCTAACAGTGCCAAGCACCTGGGTAGGCAGCGACAAGAATTAATGGTAAGGCCTCGGTTTGACTCCACCAGGGTTAGAACCAACGGGTTCGAAACCTCGATCTACCAAAACGGGAGACGGACGCTCGACTCATTTGCCCATCCCGTCTCGTCTTTACTTACTTCTAGTAGGGTCGGCAAATTCATTTAAAGGTTAATGTGCAAATAATGAACAACAAATACTTAACAAAACAAGTAAATAATTACCCCCAGCCCCCAGCCCCTCCGCCCCCCCCACACACAACCCCCCCCCCCACCCCCCACACATTCCCGGGCCTCGCTGCCCACCCTCGCAGATTGCCATGTTGAAAGCCCTGATATATGGCCACTGTCCTAACAATGCACTAACCCTTGCAAACCGACAATTCAGTGAATATTCTACATGGAAAAAAACATATCTAAGAATGCCTTGGCAGCAATTTGTTTTAAAATCATCCTACCTGGACTATATATATATTCGTTTTCTTTTGTTTTTTTTCTCCCGGGGCATTTGTCATGGGGACAAGTTGTTGGTGTTGGTAGTGTTATGTGATTCGCTAAAAGTGTCCGTCTAATCGTTGGTAAGCGGGGATTGTTCGGCATCTCACTATACCCGATAGGGAATCGATCCCGTAATATCTGCAAAGTGTTTGCAAACAATTTCCTAATTGAAACCACCAACTTACCAAGGTTACATAACAAGAGCTAGAATTGGATGAGATAATTGATTATTGGGAGCATAAGAGGGTAACACCCCCATCACACCAAACTAGTTAGCAAAACGTCCAACCCCGTTCTAAAACTGGCTGTGGTCGGGGTAGAACATGGCCGCAAGAACATTTTGAGCATGCTCAAGGTTCTAGCAAACCATTCTATCCTAGACCATCCATTCCATTTGTAAAAAGATCATAACAAGTTGCTACTATGTCTATTCCGCTTGCACATATTTTGAGCCCGTTCGGCAAACTTCTCAAGAACCTAGTGAGAACTATTTTGGTGCCATGGGGGTGTAAGATAAAGTCACCGTGAGGTTATGCTTAGAACAAGTTGGGTATATTCACCTATTCACATAAATATAGGTGTGTATGTGGCCGAATGAGTTGGGCGTCTGCCTCCTGTTCTGATAGGGCCTGGGATTCGAACCCTGATCTTTTTACAAATGGAATGGATGGTCTAGGATAGAATGGTTTGCTAGAACCTTGAGCATGCTCAAAATGTTCTTGCGGCCATGTTCTACCCCGACCACAACATTGACTTCAAAATTGATACCTTTCGCTACCTAGCCTGGCGGGCAGCATTACTAGGATAGGGCAAGGAGGAATGGAATGAGGAATACCAATTGTCCACGATTGAAATTTCCCCTGCTTAATTAACTAATATATCCACCAAAAATATAACCCCTATATAACGGCATGCCATATGTGTTTTATTATATGTATATACATATCTATATATAACTATATTTAGATTGTTTGTTGGGGTATTATATCCTAGCAACAACCAAGATCATATCAGGGCAAAAACTGACTTGTGTCAGTCCGTCCTCATGGCGACCTTTATAGTCCTGCCCCACTGAAACACCAGGCAACTAGGACCATGACCCAATACCCCACTAAGTCACATTATCGTAATACTGAGCTAACCAGTTCTTGCCCTATTCTATTCATGCCGAGTACCAGGCTAGGTAGTGGCAAGTGTCAATATTGTAAGCCATTGGTTTGACTTGACTGGGATTTGAACACCAACCTACATCACAGGGAGTCATCGCTTTCAGCGATCCGGCCACCACGGCAGGTCACTGTATGTGATGTATATGTTACTATATGAGTATAAACCCGCAGATGGGAAAATGAATGCTTTTAATCCTGCAGACGCCCCTGATGGGTTGGTTGGTTGTTGGAGGTTTACGTCCTGACAACATCTAAGGTCATAGCAAGATGCGCATGATGCGTGACCTGCCGCTGTTCTGCAATCATGGCCCACTTCAGCCACTCTGAGTCACTCGCTCGAGAGGATTTTGTATATAGATATTTGAAGTGAGACCTGGGAGACCATTGGAGTCAGTTCCCAGACTGTAGGGGGGAGCAGAGCATGCCCGGTTACGGGGGCCTGCAGAGAATAAGGGGTGTTGGGAAGCGAGAGGTGCCGGCAGAGGAGCCCCGAAAAACATTAGTGACTATTCTTTATTTATATTCACATAATAAATTATATTGTGCATATATGTATATATACATGATTTATGCATACATAGATATTATGTATATCAATTATCTGAGGTTTTTCCCATTCTGAGGGCTCCCGCATAAGATCACCACATCTATTGGCGAAACTTGTTAGTTATTTATTAATGAAGCAGGCCTGTAGCGGTGCCAGTTTCATAGGAGGACTCCACCAATACACCCTTGCAACACCGTCTTTCTAGCGGGTGTCAATGGGGTCGAGTCTTGCAGCCTCTTCCTTCCCCGCCGGGCCTCCCTCCCTGCCGCATGTCCTATCGCCCTCCCCCACCCCTATCTCCACCCTGTGCCACTTCCCTCCCTCAGCCCTCCCTCCTCACCATCAACACTCTCACAGCCCCTCTCCTTATAACCAGACGGCAATGGCCAAATGTCTTGAGCGTCTGTCTCTAGATTTGATAGATCGTGGCATTCGAACCCTGGTCGAGTCAAACCGATGACTTACAAAATTGATACTTGTTGCTTATTAGCCAGGTGCTTGGCATTATTAGGATAGGGCAAGGACTGGTAGGCTCTGTGTTAGGATAATGTGACTGTGTGGGATATCAGTTCATGGTACTGGTGGCCTGGTCTCCCAGTGGGCCAGTACCATAAAGTCACCATGAGTGCGCACTATCACAAGTCAGTACCCATTCTGATATTACCCTAGAAGTTGCCAGGACGTAAAACTCAAACAACCAACTAACCCTCTCCCTATTCAGTCCCGCCCACTCTACCCTGTATTGACTCTCCTCCTCCTCCCCACCCACTTCCCTCCCCTCCTCTTCTTCCCCCGTCGCCCTGCACTCCATGCCCTGGTCCCTCTCTCCTCCACTCCCCCGCACGCTCTCATGCTCATCCTTCACCGCCGTCGTTCCCTCCATCCTCACCCGTCCGCCCTCAACCCCATCATCGACCGATTCTTAGTGAGAGGGGTTCCAGTATGGCGTAATACTAACAGCGGATGGAACTTTAATGGGAGGCTTCCAGTAGATACACAAGGGCCTGTTGATGTTACTGAGAGTGTTCCCGTAGGACATAGTCGACAGAGTCTTAGTGAGAGGGGTTCCATTATGGCGTAATACTAATAGTGGATGGAATTGTAATGGGAGGGTTCCAGTAGATACACAATGGCCTGTTGATGTTACTGAGAGTGTTCCCGTAGGACATAGTCGACAGAGTCTTAGTGAGAGGGGTCCAGTAGGACGTAATACTAATAGTGGATGGAATTTTAATGGGAGGGTTCCAGTAGATACACAATGGCCTGTTGATGTTACTGAGAGTGTTCCCGTAGGACATAGTCGACAGAGTCTTAGTGAGAGGGGTCCAGTAGGACGTAATACTAATAGTGGATGGAATGTTAATGGGAGCGTTCCAGTAGATACACAATGGCCTGTTGATGTTACTGAGAGGTTTGCATAGGACATAGTCGACAGAGTCTTAGTGAGAGGGGTCCAGTAGGACGTAATACTAATAGTGGATGGAATTGTAATGGGAGGGTTCCAGTAGATACACAATGGCCTGTTGATGTTACTGAGAGTGTTCCCGTAGGACATAGTCGACAGAGTCTTAGTGAGAGGGGTCCAGTAGGACGTAATACTAATAGTGGATGGAATTTTAATGGGAGGGTTCCAGTAGATACACAATGGCCTGTTGATGTTACTGAGAGTGTTCCCGTAGGACATAGTCGACAGAGTCTTAGTGAGAGGGGTCCAGTAGGGCGTAATACTAATAGTGGATGGAATTTTAATGGGACGGTTCCAGTAGATACACAACGGCCTGTTGATGTTACTGAGAGTGTTCCCGTAGGACATAGTCGACAGAATCTTAGTGAGAGGGGTCCAGTAGGACGTAATACTAATAGTGGATGGAATTTTATGGGAGGGTTCCAGTAGATACACAATGGCCTGTTGATGTTACTGAGAGTGTTCCCGTAGGACATAGTCGACAGAATCTTAGTGAGAGGGGCCCAGTAGGACGTACTACTAATAGTGGATGGAATGTTAATGGGAGGGTTCCAGTAGATACACAATGGCCTGTTGATGTTACTGAGAGTGTTTCCGTAGGACATAGTCGACAGAATCTTAGTGAGAGGGGTCCAGTAGGACGTAATACTAATAGTGGATGGAATTTTATGGGAGGGTTCCAGTAGATACACAATGGCATATTGATGTTACTGAGAGGTTCGCATAGGACATAGTCGACAGAGTCTTAGTGAGAGGGGTCCAGTAGGACGTAATACTAATAGTGGATGGAATTTTAATGGGACGGTTCCAGTAGATACACAACGGCCTGTTGATGTTACTGAGAGGGTTCCCATAGGACATAGTCGACAGAGCCTTAGTGAGAGGGGTCCAGTAGGACATAGTCCACGGAGTCTTAGTGAGAGGGGTCCAGCTGGTAAGAGTTACAGGGGTGCCCTGCCTAAATTTAACACACAAAAAAGGCAGTGACAGATGGGTTGTTGTGGGCATTCTCTCGAGGGGAAGACTTGGATAAAGTGGCCTGACCGGACAACTGAAAGGAAGGCTAAGAAGGCTGTGTGGGACGGGGTGGGGTGGAGTCAGCGGCAGTGGGTGGAGGGGGGACGGGGGTACAGTACAGGGGTCCTGGTAGCGAGGGTGGTGGTGAGTGGGGGGTGGGGGGGGTGGGGGGGGGGGGGTACAGTACAGGGGTCCTGGTAGTGAGGGTGGTGATGACTGAGGGGTGGGGGGGGGGGGGGTCCTGGTAGGGAGGGTGGTGGTGAGTGGGGGGGGGTACATTACAGGGGTCCTGGTAGCGAGGGTGGTGATGACTGAGTGGGGGGGGGGGGGGGGTACAGGGGTTCTGGTAGGGAGGGTGGTGGTGACTGGGGGGGGGGGGGGGGGGGGGGGGGGGGGGGGGTCCTGGTAGGGAGGGTGGTGGTGAGTGGGGGGGGGGGGGGGGGGTACAGTACAGGGGTCCTGGTAGCGAGGGTGGTGATGACTGAGTGTGGGGGGGGGGGGGGGGGGGTCAGGGGTCCTGGTAGGGAGGGTGGTGGTGATTGGGGGGGTGGTACAGTACAGGGGTCCTGGTAGTGAGGGTGGTGATGACTGAGGGGGCGGGGGGGGGGGGGGGGTCAGGGGTCCTGGTAGGGAGGGTGGTGGTGAGTGGGGGGGGGGGGGGTACAGTACAGGGGTCCTGGTAGTGAGGGTTGTGATGACTGAGGGGGGGGGGGGGGGGTCCTGGTAGGGAGGGTGGTGGTGAGTGGGGGGTTCAGCGGTCATCGTAGGGAGGGTGGTGGGTGAGTGGGGAGTGGCACACGGGTCCTGGTAGGGAAGGTGGTGGGGTGGAGGGGGGAGGGGGGAGGGGGTCCTGGTAGGGAAGGTAGTGGTGATAGGGGTGTCGTTCAGGGGTCCTGGTAGGGAAGGTGGTGGTAGGGGGGCTCGGGTCGGGGGTCCTGGTAGGGAGGTTGGGAGTGGGGGAGGGGGGATTGGGGGTAAGAGGGTAGGTGGGGGTACAGATAGATATGAGAGGGATTGGAGATTCTTAACGAAGATGGGTGAGGCTTTGGAAGCTAGCCGGGCGCGGGGCATTGTGGGATGAGGATCAGGGTGAACCGTGGTACACGTGGCTGCTGACAGCCCACGGGAGGTCAGATTGATCTTGGTCAGGCACGTAGGAGACCAGCGGATGGAACTCACTGGGATGGGGGGGAGAGGTGAGGGCGGGAGGGGGGGGGGGGAAGTTGAGGGGCGGGGGAGGTACCGATCTGTTGGTTTGTTGTTAGAGTTTTCCGTTCTGGCAACATCTAAGGTAATATCTGGATTGGTATCGACTTGTGACAGTTGGTTGTTGGAGTTGTATGTCCTGGTACTATATAAGGTCATATCAGGACGGGTATCGACTTGTGACAGTTGGTTGTTGGAGTTTTACATCCTGGCAATATCTAAGGTCATATCAGGACAGGTATCGACTTGTGACAGTTGGTTGTTAGGAGGTTTACATCCTGGCAATATCTAAGGTCATATCAGGACAGGTATCGACTTGTGACAGTTGGTTGTTGGAGTTTTACGTCCTGGCAATATCTAAGGTCATATGAGGATGGGCACTGACTTGTGATTGACTCATCTACGAACACTGACTCATCTACGGAGTGGCATTCCCATCTTTCAATCCCCGTAAGAGGATAAGAATCCGGTCCATCAGCATAGCTTATAGAGGACTTACAACTGACACGCCCTCTGACGTCAGTGGAAGAGGAGGCACTAATGTTGAGTAACATTCTTTGTGGTAAATGTTTCAAAAAGGATTAGAACCCCATACCCAGCCTGTGGAAGACGCTGCAGGAACTACTATTGCTTGCCGACATGTCGGTGGGCATGATTTTTAAGGGGTCACTGGACGCGGTAGCTTATTCGGTAGAGCGCAGACTTCCCGTGCGGAAGGTCAGGAGTTCCAATCCCAGCCGAATCAAACCAATGAGTTATAAAATTGATACTTGTCGCTACCTAGCCTGTCGTTCGGCATTAATAAGATAGGACACGGACTGGTCGGTTGGTTGGTTGGGTGGGTGTTGGGGTCTTACGTCCTATCAACATATATGGGAATATCTATAGAAGACGGACCCAGACCACCCAAGAAGGAGGCGTGGCAATATCAGCGGTAGCCACATAGAATCAGCCAATCAGAGTTGAGAAATATTCCCCATATTGTACAATTCTGGTCGTGATGGTCGGGAGGGAGAGGAAATCTGCTGGAACGATGCTGCTGCTGCTCACGTCATATTAATGCATGCGGATGTATAAGGGCGGACGGTGGTGTGGGAGGTGGGAGGTGGGAGGTGGGAGGTGGGAGGTGGGAGGTGGGAGAGCAGGAAGGAGGTAAGGGGAGGAGGGAGTGGGTATAGGTTACAGGTGCTGCAAAGTAGAGGTGTTGTGATGGATCAGATAGAACAGACAGCCAACGATCAGATGCAATGCATATAGGTGGGGGGAGGGGGGTGAAGACAGTGTTGCCAACCTAGAGGTACTGGGAATCCTCAATGTTTTTTGTTTCGGGCATGGAAGCGGAGTGGCCGTAGCCGTGAGCCTGCTAGGGTCGTCTGGGGACATGCCCCACCCCCTAGAATTATTTTTAATATGGGCTATTTGAGGGCATTCCCAAACGAATATAGACTGATATTTTAGCATATGTATGACATGATGTTTATTTAATCAAAAATACAGAAATGTGTACAAAAGTACAGATATACGTAAAAAGAACAGAACTGTGTACAAAGTGCGGAAATTCGGACAAAAGTACACAAATTCATACAAAAGTACACAGATTCATACAAAAGTAAACACATTCATATACATTCATATAAAGGTACACAAATTCATACAAAGTACAGAAATTCATGGGATTTTATGGTCGATCAGTGCCTCGTGAGGTGACTGATCAGAACCTTCAATTTCCAGGAATTTCGTGAGAGTTGGCAACACTGCGAAAGAGGCTCCTGAGGAAAACTATCAGTATCCCGCTTAGAATACCTGTGGGATCTAGGTCACCGCCTAGAGTGGGGGGTCGGGGGGGGGGGGGGGTAAGGGGAGACTTCGCCATCTTTTCACTAGTCTCATACAGGTCTTATTGCAAAGCTAGACGGAAAGGTCACCAACTCGTATAGGTATGTGAATGAATGGAGCCAGTGTCTCGGTAGAAATCTTAGAAGAGTTTGGACTGAAAGTATGAAATTGGATTTGTGTAGGAAGGCATCGTCAAATCTGCCTGTACAAGATTCTACATTCATGACTCACACTTCTTTTCAGTGTATATATATATCTGATATATATATTTGCTGTATAACGTTTTATGCAAGTATAAAGATACGTAAAGGAATATTACTTATTATTATTGTTATCCTCCATAAGATACAATGCTGTACCAGTGGTGCCATCTCGCCCACCTCACCTCCCCCTGATGATGACCAGTATCAGTCGCACTGGAGGATTTGTTCTACCTTGTTTGTCTCTCTTGTTATTGTGCTGCAGATATATTTATATGTATATATATATGTGCTGTATAACGTATTATGCGAGTATAAAGATACGTAAAGGAATATTACTTATTATTATTGATATCCTCCATAAGACAACACTTTACCAGTGGCGCCATCTCGCCCACCTCACCTACCCCTGATGTTGACCAGTAGCAGTAGCACTGGAGCATTTTGTCTACCTTTATGTGTCTCTCTTGTTATTGTGCTGCAGATATATTTATATGTATATATATATATATATATGATGTATAACGTATTATGCGAGTATAAAGGCACGGAAGGGAAACAAACCAAGTGATCCTACCCCTGACCAGCCAGGTCGCGGGTCATCTTTCAAGACGGGGGAAGCCACTATCCGGGCCCAGTAGGGACAGTCCACATGGGGACCCACCCAATAGCCAGCCTGCCACCACCTGTCGCAGTAGAACTGCAACAGTGGGCAGTGTAGTCCCGGCTACCACTGCGCGGTGATGAGGCTCATGTCGGGACTACTAATGACCTCATTCCCCGACTTCACAAAGTCACAGCATAAACTGTGTATCCCTACTAAGACTAGTATATGGGGTAGCTATCGACCAAAATGTTGCAAATACGGCACCAAAAAAAAACTTCGCCATCTTTTCACTAGTCTCATACAGGTCTTATTGCAAAGCTAGACGGAAAGGTCACCAACTCGTATAGGTATGTGAATGAATGGAGCCAGTGTCTCGGTAGAAATCTTAGAAGAGTTTGGACTGAAAGTATGAAATTGGATTTGTGTAGGAAGGCATCGTCAAATCTGCCTGTACAAGCTTCTACATTCATGACTCACACTTCTTTTCAGTGTATATATGTATCTGATATATATATATATGTGCTGTATAATGTATTATGCAAGTATAAAGATACGTAAAGGAATATTACTTATTATTATTGTTATCCTCCATAAGATACAATGCTTTACCAGTGGCGCCATCTCGCCCACCTCACCTCCCTCTGATGTTGACCAGTATCAGTCGCACTGGAGGATTTGTTCTACCTTGTTTGTCTCTCGTGTTATTGTGCTGCAGATATATTTTTATGTATATATATATATATATATATATATATATATATATGATGTATAACGTATTATGCGAGTATAAAGGCACGGAAGGGAAACAAACTAAGTGATCCGACCCCTGACCAGCCAGGTCACGGGTCATCTTTCAAGACGGGAGAAGCCACTATCCGGGCCCAGTAGGGACAGTCCACATGGGGACCCACCCAATAGCCAGCCTGCCACCACCTGTCACAGTAGAACTGCAACAGTGGGCAGTGTAGTCCCGGCCACCACCGCGTGGTGATGAGGCTCATGTCGGGACTACTAATGACCTCATACCCCGACTTCACAAAGTCACAGCATAAACTGTGTATCCCTACTAAGACTAGTATATGCGGTAGCTATCGACCAAAATGTTGCAAATACGGCACCAAAAAAAACTAATTACGGTGAGACATTAACAGCTAATACCCCTGTCACACTATGACGTAACGAGCAAACGTAAGCCTGATGTGATCACATTTTGTCATTACGTTGACGTACATTGGGTTACATTATGATGATGTCAGAATGACGTTAGACTGACTTTGAGCTATGTCACGTTATGTGGTGTTACATCGGCGCGCGTCAAAGGTTTGAACCTGTTCAAAACTTTCTATGTAACTAGAACGTTAGGGTTTACGTTCACTGTAAGTTCTGTACACGTTCGGTGAATGTCAATGACGTTAAATGGATGTTAGTCAAATGCTGATCACTACGTTGCACTACGTTGCACTACGTTGCACTACGTTGCACTACGTTGCACTACGTTGCACTACGTTGCACTACATTGCACTATGTTGCACTACGTTGCATTATGTTGACCCACATTAAAGGTGGTGGGAATGTGCAGTCTGCGTAGTGAAAACGTCAGCATAATGGATGCCTAATGGACGTCCAACATACGTTTACCGTTTTGCCACCGTTTCATGATGTAAGTAACATAAGGTAACGTAAAGCAACATAGTTCTGGCGATTGAATAATGTTAATAATGTCCCATCAGCGTAATTACGTTGTCCTCTCTCGTTGAACGAAGCTATCACTACGCTTTACCGACGTTATGCTCTCATCAACTAGGCTGCATCCACGTTCAACTTGTGCCAAAATTTGCATACTACGCCGAGAAGTTCAACGTTTTTCACGTTCTCCCTACGCTGATTTTGTCACGTCGTAGTGTGACAGGGCCATTAGATTGCAAGGCAACTACCACATTGAGACTACTGCTGTTTAAGGGGCTGTCACATTACGGCGTATGGCGGAAGCGTATGGCGGCGTAGCGGCTTACGTCATATACGTCGCCATACGCCGCATACGCTACGCATACGCTACTCATACGCTACGCATACGCCGCCAGTGCCGCAACACGCCGGCGTATGTGAAGCTTATGATGCATACGCCGCCATACGCTTTCATAAATTCGTCCGTCCTTTTTTTTTTGTGCATACTCAAAAAAACACGACCTATGTGGGCGTATGGCCCAAAATGTCAAAAAATGTCCTGGCACGCTCCCATACGCTCCCATACGCTACGCATACGCTACGCATACGCTCAAACACACCCGAAAGTGGCACCCGATGGCGTACGTAGGTTTTCAATACGCTCCCGCCATACGCCGTAATGTGACAGCCCCTTTAACGACGAAAAGAAGCAGCAATGCGGCCTACTCGTTATGGATAGGGTAAACAAACCAATACCCAAACAAATACAAGAAAAACGTATAATACCTTTCCCGTTGAGGTGACAGTTATGGAAAGAGCAACAGCACAAGAGAAACAACTCCCCATCCAACCACTTACCCACCAACACACCTACTTCCCCCCACCCCTGCCAAGTTCTTGCAATTTAATTAGCAGCTGATTACCGACCTGTACAAATTAACAGACCAACTGACCGAGCATCAATTGTTGGGCATGTTGCTGTCTTCAAAACGCAGTCAGATAGCCATGGGTGAAGTTTCCCTATCCATCCGCGTGTACGCAGTGCCTTAAAGATCCAGTAATGTGAATTTACCACATAGTACATATGCGTATGTGTGATGCATAAGTAATTATCCAGGTATAGACCAAACGATCGGTTAATCCAAACTTTTTTCGGCGGCCCCGCAAAATATACCATTTATCATATAAAAAAGTTGGTTAAACCAAAGTCGGTTAATCCAAATTATCGGTTAATCCAAACAAAATGGTTGGACCCCAGGCCACTCCGGTATGGTTAAACCAAACTTTCATGTGGTTATACGGTCATCTCAGACCTCACTGACGTTTTTATATGATAAATGGTAGCATATTGCCGGGATGCTGAGAAAGTTTGGATTAACCAATAGTTTTGTTTAACAGAGCTTGGTTTAACGGGGTTATTATGTACATACATAAAAAACTATAATCAAGGTGTCCATATACATAAAAATCTATAATCAAGGTGTCCACATACATTCTATATTGCATGTGCAATACATGCTGGCTCAAAGTCAAAGTCAAAGCCAAAGCTTGGTTAAACCAATGATCGGTTAATCCAAACAAATTTCTAGGGTCCCTTCAAGTTTGGTTTAATGGGGTTATACTGTATCCGGAAACCGATGAGTGTCCTCACTTCATATCAACCTGACACTATACCTAATAACTGACACTTCTCCAGTCATCTACTGGTCAGGCTTTGGTTGGTGGCGCCACCTGGCGCATCCTCCTCGTCTGTATGTGCCTCAGGCCTGTTCCACTCACTTCAAACATTTTTGTTGGTGCATTCATTGATTAAGCAGGAGAGTGTGCAATCACAGAGATTTGATCTTCCTCATT
Organism: Branchipolynoe longqiensis; assembly: GCA_030323885.1. Taxonomy (NCBI): domain Eukaryota; kingdom Metazoa; phylum Annelida; class Polychaeta; order Phyllodocida; family Polynoidae; genus Branchipolynoe; species Branchipolynoe longqiensis. Next base: position 50,418,063 of record CM059197.1, read on the forward strand.
CCACTGCTCCTTGCGCTATCCACTTGATGCAGAACATCAGGGTTGGTAGTGACAAGTATACATGTTTAAGTCGTTGGTTAGATCAGGAAGAAGTCAAGTCTCATGAACTACCAAACATTATCTAGATTTGATTTAGACTGGACTTGGACGCCGAAGTGCTAAGGGCCCTGGTTGTCTTCCCATGTCGGACTTCATCGGATTGAACCGCGACATAGTCAAAGTAATGACTTACGATATTGACACTTGTCACTATGGAGCCAGGCGCTTGTCATTATAGGATGGGCAAGAAGGACTGGTTTGCTAGGTATCTAAAATAAAGTGACTGAGTGGAAGATTGGGTCATGGTGCCAGCAGCGCCGTCTCCGGTGGGTCAGCATTCCGAAGTTGCCCATGAGAGTGCACTGTAACAAGTTCGTACCTGTCCTGATAGGAACTTAGATGTTGCTAAGATGTAAGACCCCCATCAAAGAAAACGAACCACAACCATCCAATCGAATCCTTCTGCTGATCCCATGTGACATGTTGAATTCTTTCTTTGATTTGCACCAGACAGAATGACTTTATGAGTTGGGATTTAGTAGGTTCAATATCTGGCCGAGCCAACCCAAATTCTTACAACATTTGATACATGTCGCTCCCTACACTAGCATACTGCTACCTACACTAGCATACTGCTACCTACACTAGCATACTGCTACCTACACTAGCATACTGCTCCCTACACTAGCATACTACTACCTACACTAGCATACTGCTCCCTACACTAGCATACTGCTCGCTACACTACCATACTGCTACCTTCACTAGCATACTGCTACCTACACTAGCATACTGCTACCTACACTAGCATACTGCTCCCTACACTAGGATACTGCTACCTACACTAGCATACTGCTCCCTACACTAGCATACTGCTCCCTACACTAGCATACTGCTACCTACACTAGCATAGTGCTACCTGCACTAGCATATTGCTCCCTACACTAGCATACTGTTACCTGTACTAGCATATTGCTCAGCATTAACTCAAGCAGTACTGCAGACACCCGGGCATCCTTATTCCATCGCTCCTTTCCCATCTTTAGGAAGCGCGTCCTGATATGACCTTAGATGTTGCTAGATGTAAAACAACACACACATCTTTAGTAAGTAATACCGATTACCTAGCAGCATAGAAGCAACCTACACTTTGTATAAGTATTTTGTTCTGTTTGGCTCAGTCCGAAGATATAAGCCACTGCCTCGGTCACATGAATTGAACACTCTCCTTATTTGACCATCCGCCTTACTTTCCTTTCTACTTGCAGAAGAAAAGCCAACAAAAAACAACTTGTATTACACGAGCCAGACCCTTCATTAGGCAACAGAGTAAATGATACCCCCTACCACAAACACACACACCCACACACACACCGCTCCCTCCTCCCACCACAACACCACAGCCTGATTCATTGCTGAGGCTGCCACGTGTCAGTTCAATTACCTCCACTCCCACATCCAGTCTTTTTCTCCTACTAATAGTAGGTAGATCCGGTAGAGCGCAGGCTTCCCGTGCGGGAGATCGGGAGTTCGATTCCCGGTCGAGTCAAACCAATGACATACAAAATTGATACTTGTCACTTCCTAGCCAGGCGCTCGGCTTTAATAGGATAGGGCCAGGACTGGTTAGCTCAGTGTGAGGATAATGTGACTGAGTGGGATATTGGGTCATGATGCTGGTGGCCTGATTTCCCAGTGGGTCACCATGAGTGTGCACTGTCACAAGTCAGTATGTGTCATGATATGACCGTAGATGTTGCCAGGACGTACAACTCCAATAAGCATCCAACTAACATCTGTGTCTGCCGCCAATCCTTTCCCTGACTGCATTGATTCCCTGACCTTTTTTTCCTTGCCATCTTCCGCTACCGCAGCCACATTCATACTCAGATGGGATCGCGGAATGAGTTGAGCGTCCGCCACCCGTTTTTGTAGGACATGGACTTTGGAACCCTGGGTTTGAACACTGATCGAGTCAAACCAATGACTTAAAAATGTATACTTGTCATCACCTAGCCTGATGCTCGGAATTACTATGGTTACGGCAAGAAGCAGTGGAATGAGGAAGACCAATTGTCCGCAATTAAAATTCACACCACTTAATCAACTAATGTACCTGAATCCTCGCCCCGACTGGCGGAGAAAAAGCATATTTACTCCAATCATTCTAGCAGGGGGGGAAACAGACCTGTTAATTGTAACCTCCATAAGCTGCATCTATATAAAACTTTATTCAAACCAATGACTTAAAAATGTATACTTGTCGCTTCTTAGCCAGGCGCTCGGCATTATTACAATAGGGCAAGGAGTTGCTGAAGATTTATACTGCCTATCATGGATAAGCCTGAATAGGCTTGTTTTCACCATTAGACAGTTTGTCGATAGAAAGCCCGAGCCTACACTTTTACTGACCCAAGGGATTTTTAACCTCCCACACCACATAGACATGGTATGAGAGCAACTGGCCTTTGATGACACTGTAAGTTATAGACAGCGGTGGAAATCCAAATTGGCAGAGATGGGGGCATGGGGAATCGAACCAACGACCTTCAGATTAGGAGCCCGACCTAGAAAAAAGTTAGACACTCTAACCACTCCGCCACAGAGAACACCAAGTAGTTGAATGAGGAAGACCAATCGTCCATGATTGAAATATGCCTTGTGTAACAACTAAAGTACAAGAAAAAACACCTGGAGATTCACATGTATTTCGTCTTTAAAGGTGCATAGTTCCGGTAAAAATATCAAAACTTATAAACCAAAACACTTTTCTAAATTTGATTCTGCGTATGTAACTTAAAGTTGCATAGTCCGATGGTTTTGAGTTTCTGAATTTTTTCTGAGATAAATATATTAGATCGATCACTAGTATTAACTTTACATTCAAAGTTACTTTTATTTTAAAATTTTGAGATATGTTGAGTGCAAACAAGGAAAATTAGTTTTGGCAAGCATGCCAAAACTCTGACGCCATAGACTTCTGCAGCAACAGGTTCTGTTAAAATGACTCAATATTGCCTTCTACACAGAAACAAATGCTTAATAAGTGCATCAGTATATAAGTTAGATATGTAAAATCAAATCTAGATAAATGGTTTGGTTTTGAGGCGGGTAACGTCGAGGCGGGTAATGTTGAGGCGGGTATCATCGAGGCGGGTAACGTCGAGGTGGGTAACGTCGCGCCTCGAGGCGGGTAATGTCGAGGCGGGTAAAATCAAGGCGGGTAACGTCGAGGTGGGTAACGTCGAGCCGGGTAACATCGAGGCGGGTAACGTCGAGGCGAGTAACGTCGAGGCGGGTAGCATCGAGGCGGGTAACATCGACGCAGGTATCGTCAAGGTGGGTAACGTCGAGGCGGGTAACATTGATGCGGGTTACGTCGAGGCGGGTAACGTCGAGGCGGGTAATTTTGAGGCGGGTAACGTCGAGGCGGGTAATGCCGAGGCGGGTAACGTCGCGCCTTGAGGTGGGTAACATCGGGGCGGGTAAAGTGAAGGCGGGTAACGTTGAGGCGGGTAATGTCGAGGCGGGTAACATCGAGGTGGGTAACGTCGAGGCGAGTAACGTCGAGGCGGGTAACGTTGAGGCGGGTAACGTCGAGTCGGGTAACATCGAGTCAGGTAATGTCGAGGTGGTTAACATCGAGGCGGGTAACATCGAGGCCGGTAACGTCGAGGTGGGTAACATCGAGGCGGGTAACGTCGAGGCGGGTAACGTCAAGGCGGGTAACGTCGAGGCATGTAATGTCGAGGCGGGTAACATCGAGGCGTGTAACGTCGAGGTGGGTAACGGCGAGCGGTTTAAAGTGTAGTCGGGTAAAGTCATGTCGGGTGAACTCGGGTCGGGTGAACTCGGGTCAGGTGAAGTCAGGTCAGGTGAAGTCGGGTCGAGTGAAGTCGGGTGGGGTGAAGTGGAGTCAGGTGAAGACGAGTCGGGTAAAATTGACCTGGGTAAAGCTGATCCGGGTAAAGCAGGGCCCATATGCACCAATCGGGGTTAGGGCCTTAACCGCGGCTAAGGTATCCCCGCAAGGCTAAATGTGAGTGCTAACCGTGAAATTTAGCCTAGGCTAAGCTACCCCACTTTCAAATCAGGTTTAACTGCTAGCTGGGGCGCTTAATGTGTGCATATGGGTGTAAATCTATTCAATGCGATCATATTTGACAGAATTACATATGCAATAAGTGACATTTAATCAATTTAACCCTAAATGCGAAGCGTTATCAAGGCTACTGCCGCATTGGAGGCGATATTAATAGTTATATTTCCAAATCAACAAACGTAAAGTAAACAAATCGCCGCCGCCGCCGCATCGATGTCGCTTTCCAGACTAGCGGCGGCGGCGGTTTGTTTACTGTACGTTCGCCGATTCGAAAATATAAGTATTATTATCGCCGCCAATGCGGTGTTAGCCTTAATAACGCTTCGAATTTAGGGTTAAATTGATAAAATTTCACTTATTACGTATGTAATTCTGTTAAATATGATCACATTCAATAGATTTGAGCCAAATATATGGGAAGAAATGCAGAGGGAATTCCCAAATCTATAAATAAACTCACGGTTAGCTATCCGCAGCGGCTAAAACATTGGTGCATACCGATTAAAACATTTCTCAAACCCCCCGCTACCCTGAGGTAGCTATCCGCGGCTAGTGTCTTAACTCCGGCTAAGCCTAACCCCGATTCGTGCATATGGCCCCAGAGCCGTGTAAAGCAGAGCCGGGTAAAGCCCAGTCAGATAACGTCGAGCAATGTCGAGTAGGTAAAGGCATATTTATTAATATTGATATAATTATGCATTACCAAAAAAAGTAGTATGACATTCTTTTTAAAAAAGGTATTGCACTTCCCAGATTCGAACCGGTTACCCTCTGATCTTGAGACCAACACTCTGCCATCTGAGCTACAGAGGAAGCGCAACCCACAATGGTCCAACTGGTGGCAGATTGCTGGGAGGCCCGGAAAGCATGTGAATAACGAGCAATCAATATGGCTATGAATAATATGAACAAAATTCAATAGTAAGGATAATAACAAATTAATTTGAAAATAAATTAAATAAAATTTAAATAAATATCACCACATCATCATTGATTCATGACTGACCAGTATGGTGTAGCTATAAGTGGGCTGGTGGGGGTGTGAGTTGCAGACCAGTGTTGCTCTGTGGCTATTGTCTTACTTTGTGGGTGTGAGGGGGGGGGGGGTAGGAGGCATCAGGTGGGGTAACCCCTAGCCTGGCCTGTCTGGCTGTCAGGGTTACCCCAACACAACTGTTTAACTGATAAACTTAGGGTGGATGTGGGTCATGGTCATTGAGGCATGACTGCTGCCAAACCTTGTTTTTAAGTTTGAGGATAGGGGCACTACCAGTACCAGCACATACTGGGAGCATCCCCCTCCACCCCCATCCCCAGCTTGTGGGCAAGAGAGTGAAAGGGTGTGTTGTGGAAGTGAGTTTGGTAAGAGGGGGTATAGACCTGGGAGGAGTGTGCTATTTATATAATAACCAGAAATGATGTACACAATTATGTTATTGTTTAAAAGAATTGTCTATGGCACTGAAAATTCTGCATAAATGTGTATATAGTCACATATATCCACATAAATGTATGTATATGTATATAATTATGCATATATATGCTTAGAAACATACTGTTATATACATATATGCATAAATACTTGAGTATATATACATATACATATGCATAAATACTTATATGTGAATATATCTGTATATATGTGCATATATACACATATAAATGCACATCTACACATATATATGCAAATATATGTATATATGCATATATCCACACATATATGTGTTTATATATGTATATACACAAATATATGAGTATATATGCACATATATCCACATATATGGGTGTATATGTATATAATTATGCATATATATGCATATATATCTGTGTGCATATATATATATATATGTATGTGTGTATATGCACATACACATATACTGTGTGGTGGATATACCACAGAGAGAAATCCCACTCTGCACCCACGCCCACACCCACAACCACACCCACAACCACACCCACACCCATTGGCCATCCTTGTGTAGACTGCTAAAACAACAACCCATCTGCCTGTGTGTACATTAGAGTAATGGCTTATATGATGCCACACATCATGATTTGTTCATATTTTTGGTTACTTCTCATTAACTATGTCCAGGATTTTGATTCTAAGAAAAGTACTTTCTTAAACAGACCATGGTTGTTCACCAGCAAAAATGAATAATTCAAGAATACAAGCAGTAAAATGTTATAGGCAAAATAAGATTATCTCTTTATTTTAATGTAGTTTTAATTAAATATTATGAACAGGAGCATTTTCTTCATAGAAACGTTGAAGAGCTACTTACAACCATTCTAATGATATATTTTGTTAGGTTCCATCTTCAATATTAAAGTAGTGGCAGACTGTGACAGGTCACCCCTATTTGTTTCTATATAAAAACCGTCTTGGTTTTTCAAGATTACTTGAGAAACCAAGCCGTTTTGATTTCCTAGTCGTAGCCTCTACCTGATAAACTTCTGCAGTAACAGGTTCTGTTAAATTGACTCAGTATTGCCTTCTACGCAGAAACAAATGCTTAATAAGTGCATCAGTATCTAAGTTAGATATGTAAAATCAAATCTAGATAATTGGTTTGGTTTTGAAGATTTGATATTTCATCGGACTATGCAGCTTTAAAGATGTGTACGGCTATTACGCAGTTTATGCTCTCTCTACGGAAATACTAAGTTGATAGAAACTGTCACTGCTGAAACCTAACACGGGAGACTGACGCTCAACTCATTTGCCAATCAGGTCTGCTCCCTATGAAAAGACATCAGCTCAAATTGCATCATACATCCTTTTATTGCTGCAGAGTGGGCAAATACACTTCATGCCAGTAGTCTGTCACTTTCCATCATGATTCAGAATAACGGCTAACGGTTTTGTGTAGTTATTACTGTATGCATGATTGTAATTCCTCAGCTGCTAAATTACATTACGCAATTGTGTTCGTGGCGGCGAGCTATTTTTTAAATGTTATTATTTTTCAGTCTTGAATCAAGTTGACTTATAAAGACCAGCTCCCGGTTTTACCAGGCGTAATTGATTTTAGTTAATTGAATGGGACGCCAGCCTTTGTTTTCCCACTATACCCCGCTAGGGGGCCTTCGGCACAGAAGTAACGCTGGGTGGCTATAAACGTTCCGTCGTAACCATGGTAACCAAGTCCCCTTATCAGGTTGGTTGTTGGAGTTTTACGTCCTGGCAATATCTAAGGTCATATCAGGACTGGTACCGACTTGTGAGAGTGCACACTCATGGCGACTTCATAGTGCTGCCCCATTAAGAAATCAGGCCGCCAGCTCCATGACCCGATATCCCGCTTTATCCAGACACTGAGCTAACCAGCCCTCGCCCCAACCTATTAATGCTGAGGCGAGATAGAGACACGTATCGATTTTAAAGTCATTGGTTTGACTCGACCGGGAACCGAACACTCGACCTTCCGCAAGCGAGGCAAGCGCTCTACCGATTAGGCCATCGCGCCCGGTCCTCTTACCAGGTCAGCACCTGGTAGTTTATGGCCAGGAGAGCTGCCGGGAATAACAAACACTAACAACAACAATCCCACACACAAATACAAAACCTTCACCATCCTACCATCTAGCCAAAATCCACCAGACGGGATGGCCGAATGAGTTAGAGCGTCCGTCTCCCGTGTTGGTAGACCATGGGATCGTGGGTTCGAATCCTGGTCGAGTCAAACCAAAGACTTAACAATTGATACTTGTCACTTCCTAGCCAGGTGCTCGGTATTATTAGGATAGGGCAAGGAGTAGTTGGCTCAGTGTCAGGATAATATGACTGAGTGGGATATCAGGTCATGGTGCTGGTGGCCTCGTCTCCCAGTGGGGCAGAACTATAAAGTCACCATGAGTGTGCCCTGCCACAAGTCAGTACCCATCCTGATATGACCTTCAATGTTGCTAGGATGTACAACAACAACAAACAAACAAATCTAGTCAAATCGATGCAACTTTTACTGATGGGATCAGGATAACTTATCGAAAGCAAAATGTGAGTAATTCATGAAATGTGTTTGATTTGGCACAGTTAGAAATGACGTCGCTTTGGCTAATTGACAATGGTGACTGCCATCCTAAATGGGTCGGCTCGTTCTGACATGCCCACTGATTGGTCGCCACCTTTCCTGTGTTTCCGCCCATCACGACTGCCATAGTCTATCTAGGTCACTCACTCCATAGCCAGCTGGTGACCTACTTAAACTAATCACAACACCCAGCCATCCACAATGCCTATCTTTGTTAACCCTTTCAAATCTACACAGTCCGATGAAACCATCAATTTCTTTATAATCGATACATTTATCTATATTTGATTCTACATATATATATAAGTTCCAGACTGGTGCATTTATCTAACATTCATTGAAGCATAGATTGGTTGGTTGTTGGAGTTTTACATACCGGCAATATCTATGGTCATATCATACATCGATCGATATGTATAGTGCTGCCCTATGGGGAGACAAAGGCCACCAGTACCATGAGCTGATATCCCACTCAGTCACCGTCCCCTGCCACTGAGCCAACAAGTCCTTGACCTATCATAATAATGCCGAGCACCTGGATAGCAATCAACAAGTGTCAATGTTTACGTCATTGGTTTGACCCGACCAGGGTTAGGGCCAGGCGGCCACCGTGGGTTCGAATCCCACGATCTTCCAAAACGGGAGACGGACGCTCAACTCCTTCGGCCACCCTGCAGGTATGCAGCATTGAAGGCAGCACTAAGTGAAAGCAATACTAATAGAGCCTGTTATTGTTTAAGTATATGGCGTAAACATTTCACGCAATCCCTATTGGTGCAACTTATCAACATTCTCAACTATATGTCACCACTCTAATCATGAAATGTAACATGTATCTCTACACCTTTCCCCTCAAGCACTAACCATCATATTGCCTCCAGAAAAAGAAATGCTGGAAACCATAGGCTTCAGTAGTAACGGGTTCTATTAAATTGACTTAGTCTGTTTTCCGATTTGACACAAAAATAACCACTTGAAAATTGCATCTCAGATCACTTTCGTTCTCATTTGACATAATACACCTGACAGATTCAGATTATTATGTAAATTCCACATACATGTGATGAAGAAAACTGACAGGATAAATACCAGTAACTCTTCACCGTGAATCTGACACTTGCTGCCGACACAATGTTAAGCTATCAGCGACAAATCAATCAATGCAGCTGGAGAAGAGTAAACAGATGTAAGTTGGCTATGTCTGATCAAATCTAGGAAATTGTTTGGTTGGTTGGTTGTTGGAGTTTTACATCCTGGCAACATCTAAAGTACTATCCGCTTGTGACATTGCAGACTCATGGGAACTTTATAGGGCTGCCCCACTGAGAAATCAGGCCACCAGTAGCATGATATGATATCCCACTCAGTCACATTATCCTGACACTGTCCTAATAATGCCAAGCGCCTGGCTAGGAAGCGACAAGTATACATTTTTAAGTCATTGGTTTCACTCGATCAGGGTTCGAATCCCACGATCTACCAAAACGGGAGACGGACGCTCAACTCATCTGGCCATCCCGTCTGGCTTAGAAAGAATGGTGTTTCGCTTTAGGAAATGTGATGTGTTTCATTGTTGGACTATGAAACATTGTGCCAGCAGATCAGCAGGCAATGAATGCACTGACCCTGCCAAGTGTGTTTTACCTATGTACGGTTGAGAGTGGAGTGGGCTTGCATAGCTTGGATAGTTAGTAAACCAGACCCACCATGACCCGAAGTTCCAAGGAAGCCAATACCACCCGGCTGACGTGTCAAGGTCACTAATTAATTACACTTCACTTGGCTGCAGTTACTGGTGGTACTTTACAAGTCATTCGATGAAGATTCTAATTTGTATTAGCGAATGGTTGGCTAAATCTATTTAGGAAAATCGAATGGAAATGGGGTCAATCTCAGGATCTCGCTAATTAAACAACATGGCTGTTCCTCCATGGGATAAGTAGCTATCCTATCTTCAATGTATACGTACTGTAGCCGTCTGAGGAAATTAGGTTATGATAGTTGGTAAAAACTCAAAAGAGGAATCATTTACCACCACAGAAACAAGAGTTAGCTATTTTATTTTAAAGTGCTAACTCATTTGGAGGAAGACTTTTTCTGTTGTTGTTAAAGTATTTATTCATCTGAATATGACATTTGTCAGCGCCGGAGTACTGGCCTTCTGTCCAACCTACTATTGGAATTGACAGTCTATATAATCTAAGTTTGATCAGTGCTGTATTAGTTACAGCACCGATCCTGTAGAATTAAGGGAATGGCTCCCGCTGTATAATGTGCAGCACCAGTCACTGTAGTTCATGCAAAATTGGGGAGGAACACTATGGAATATATACACTGGTATGGACTATAGACAGAAATTGCTGACACCATTTAGTGAATTTCGCCGGCGCTAGACTGCTAATTTATTTAGTCGGAGGTATATTAGAATATAACCTGCAGGTAAGGTAGTGTTTATAACTATGCACTGTATGTCATATTATGGATATTTAGGTTCAAGTATACGTCATAAATGGCTTTGAAATTAATAGAAGGATTCATAATATGCATGTAATGTCGATACATTGATATTATGGGCTGGAGAGCAGATCTCTAATTGAAATCTAGACATTCAACCGGAATGTGTAGATTTCATGGTACATGTTAGCATGTAACATGGGTAATTAATTACCAGTGTGTAGCGTTCGAATCTACACTGCTGATACACACACACTGATGCTGCCACCTATCGGCTTACCCATGCTCCCATCTGGGCCTTGCACTCTAAATCTGCCGATTATGCTGCCACCTGGCACAGATATACTCCTCCAAGCACTCTGATGTCACAAACTGCATCTGGGTTCAAGCTAACTCACTGCATGCCTGGACACAAACCCGCAAGGTTGGACCGACTAATGTTGTTTCCACCACCAACCCAACAACTTACTTAAAGATTGTTCTTATTCGTAACCTTGAGTGCTTGAGTTTGATTGATCTACATGTCATGTCTGTTACGATAGTGAATTAAAGCACTATTATGCCTCCCTTAGACTCGTACTGAATTATAGGTAGAATTTGTAGATTCCATGGATGGGCATCAATAACGCTTTAATGTAAACAAAAGGAACAAAACATGTGAGACCTCAAGATTTCTAATCATTAGTAGTTTGATCTTAGATTGTCAATTGGTTAAGACACTTGCCCCAGATTGGCAATCATGTGGGTTCGAGGCCTCCTCTGGGAGGAACCTCCTGTTTGTTGCCAACACCACCTCTAGGGTGTCAACACATTGCAGTAGCGACAATTGTGGAAAGCATTTTATGACTTGGCTGAGCATCGATCCTACAGCCTGCCGCAGAGCAAGTGGACACTCTACCTACTGCAGAATCCCATGTATTTTCGCAGTGGCATATATCCACACATCCTCAAGATATCATTGATGTGTTCTCTTGTCCCATCCATCTTCCTGTCTGCTTGTCAATTATGGACACTCATAGCAGATCTCCAAAGATGAATACAAATCATGGAAATGAGGTGCAACTGCATCTCATACAACGACCGTGTTAGCAGTGAAGAAGTTCACGCCACCGTCCAGCAAGGAATTGGACTGTACAAAGATCGATCTCCTGACAATCATAAAGATACGCGTGATGTGTCCATACTTCACTTCCTCGGGTCTCGCCAAAACCATCTCATATGGCACAGTGAAAGGGGGAAGAGGACAAGGCGGTTAAAGGAAGAGGTGGGAAGACAACATCAGGGAATGGACAGGCGTGGAGTTTGTCAAGTCTCAGAAGACAGTGGAGAACAGGAGAAAATGGAGATGGTTGGTTGGTTGTTGGAGTTTCGCGTCCTGGCAATATCTAAGTTCATATAATGATGGGTACCAACTTGTGACAATGCATACTCATGGCAATTTTATAGTGCTGTCCCACTGGGAAATGAGGCTGCCAGCACCATGGCCCGATATCCCACTCAGCCACATTATCTGGACATTGAGGTAACCAACCCTTGGTCTATCCTATTAATCCCACGCGCCAAGCTAAGAAGCAACAAGTATCAATTTTGTAAGTCATTGGTTTGACTCGACCGCGAACCACACTCCCGATCCTCCGCACGGGAGGCCCGAGTTCTACCGATTCAGCCACTGCTCCCAGTAGGAAAATGGCGATAATTGGTTCTAAAGTCAGTTAAGGGATTGCTGATGATGATATGATACCCACGCAGAAATCTGAGCCATGTGGAAACCTCCTCTGTGGTGACAACATTGGCCTCTATTTCACGTTAAGGTATTGATATCCTAGTGTTGAATTCCACCGAAGGGGGGAGCTGGTGGTGCGATATGACTAGGTGAAATGGCGGAAAGAAGTTTTAAAGAAATATGTTAAAATTAGCCATCCAGAGTTTTAAGCACACATTTACACAAATGTACACAAAGTATGTAATTAGACAGTCATGTATCAAACCCTGGCCGAATCAAACCAATGACCTGGACATGTATATATAGCGCGACCTTGCCTGGCAATTTGCCATTACTAGGATAGGGTAAGGAGCAGTAGGATGAGGAAGCGCAACTGTCTATAGTTGAAATAAACCCCCCTTATTGCAATTAATGAAATACACAAAAAGAAATGCATATCGGCACAAGTATATAGAGTCAGTTTGCTATGTTAGGGTCGTTGTCAGAAGGACACTGACCAGAAACATTAGGAGGCATTCTTAATTTATATAGACATAATAAATTATAGAGTACATATATGTGTATATATCAAAAAGTAGATATGCATATATAACAAAATTGGAGCGAGTGGTCCTGGCATGAAACAGAGCCAGGCGAGGAGGTGGAAGGCGACGCCACAAGGCGATGCAGAAGGCCTGAGTAGTAGATGACTAGAGGAGTGTTAGTTAGATTGATGTAGTTCCAGGTTGATATGAACTAAATAATCGCTTTCCGGATAATTATACTCATATAATTGCTTATACAGCACACATATGTACATTTATTTGTATTTGTTTGTAATATATATAGCTGGGTCTTCCGAATATTCAACAAAACCAGACTTGTCATTATAATTACCTTTGTGATTTATTTGCTAAAGCGTGTCGATGACTCGCTATTAAACCACAAGAAAGACGGGACCTTGCTCCAGGAGGTCAGTGCGGCAGATCAGAGATCAGAGGATTTAAAATCCCGCTGTAGCAGGAAATCGCAAACTCCTGGACATCGCACACCCCAGGGTTTGCGATTTCCTAGGAAATCACAAACCCCCCCCCCCCCGGAAATTTCAAACCTCCCATGCTTTGTAGCATTTATCCCTCCAAGCATGGCAGCTATATGTTTGACTTTGAACTTCTCCCAGATCTGGGGGGATAAAATGGATTCAAGGAGGATCAAGATGGAGTAATCCTAATGAAAACATCTTTGCAATAGTCCAGTTCATAATTCTGACTGCACATGCCCTGAAAACGGTAGCCTGGTCCCCTGGCCTTTATTCACTTCAGCATCATGTAGCATAATGACACAAATAGTTGTACTGGCTTTTCTTAATGATATAGTCTAGTATCTTTGACAAAAATTGACATGTTCCCCTATCCTTCTTGTGAGTGATCACAGTGAATATGGCCCTTGCTGTGACAGGCATGAAATTAACAATAATCAATGAATCTACCTCAATAAAACAATATAAAAGAAATGAGGGATCCCCCTTATATCAAAATAAATGTGTCTTAATCATGCTTACATAAATACAATGTTTACAATAGACCAGTTCGTAATTCCAGCGTGGTGGTGCATTGTGGGAATTTTAAAAGCAAAACAAACCTGCACAAAGCACATGTGCTTGCTTTAAGACTGCCAAACATGGGGGGTTTGCGATGTCCAGGGGGGATATGTGATTTCCTAGGAGATTGCAAACCCCCCATGCCCATATATGGTATGGGGGTTTGTGATTTCGTAGGAAATCACAACTGGGGGTTTGCGATTTACAGGGTTTGTGTTTTCCTGCTTCACCGGATCACCTGCCATGTGCAAGGACACCCCCATAAAGCTAGCGATTCCCTGGCATGGACCCTCCCCCCAACACACACACTCATACACACATCCCACGTCGCCCCATACTCGCCAGTGGTTGGTTCGTTGTCGGAGTTTTACCTCCTGGCAACATCTAAGGTGATACCAGGAAGGGCACTGACTTCTGACAGTGTGCACTCATGGCGACTATATGCGGAAGGTTGGGAGTTCAATTCATGGTCGAGTCAAACTTATTAAAATCACTTACAAAATTGATACTTGTTGCTCCCTAGCCTGGTGCTCTGCATTAGTAGGATAGGGGAAGGACTGGTGGGCTTAGTGTCAGGATAATGTGACTGAGTGGGATATTTTTAGGTTTTTTTTGTGACAAGTTTTTTTATTCTGCCCATAACGTATAAGCTCCCGTGAGGGTCCTTGTTTTCAACGTCAGGGTGCTGGCAGCATGGTCTCCCACACAGGGTAACCCTATAAAGTTACCATGAGTGTGCACTGTCACAAGTCAGTACCCGTCCTGATATATATGACATTAGATGTTGCCAGAACTTAAAACTACAACATCCAACCAACCAACCAAGTGGCTACCCGTCCTGATATGACCTTAGAGGTTGCCAAGACGTAAAATTCTAACAACCAACCAACCAAGTCGGTACCCGTCATGATATGACCTTAGATGTTGCCAGGATGTGAAACTCCAGCACCCATCCAACCCTCCAACCAAGTCGATACCCCGCCTGATATGACCTTAGATGTTGCCCGGACGTAAAGCTCCAACAACCAACCAACTGAGCGAGTGATGCAGGGGTGCAATAAGCAGCCTTGCCTCTATGGTATATGTGATAGGTGCACTAATAGGTCTCTTGCTCGCTGTAGTGTGAGGCACATCAGGAGGTTGTGAGCACTGT
The DNA here is from genome assembly GCA_030323885.1 of Branchipolynoe longqiensis. Taxonomy (NCBI): domain Eukaryota; kingdom Metazoa; phylum Annelida; class Polychaeta; order Phyllodocida; family Polynoidae; genus Branchipolynoe; species Branchipolynoe longqiensis. The sequence continues at coordinate 50,433,147 of CM059197.1, forward strand.
GTTCAGGAAGCTTACAGCTACTGCCCTCTGGCGGCTGTTCCCGTGCTATTTATACTAGGCTGCCAATTATTACAGGGTTCCACTTCGACTACCACAGCCGCGCCTTCAAATGTGAAGATATCGATTATGAAGTCGGTGAGGTGGCATCTTTAGATAACTGGTTTAATTCAGACAGGAAGCGCTAAGAGACACAAATTTGAGTGATTGATGTGTCGGTAGGTTGGACACATAGGCGTTCACCAGTTTGGTCAAATCTATTCACAGATGGGGGTGGAGGGTAATTCAGGACAGAACTAGTTTTGGGCGATAATGGGGATTATCACTATTCAGATTCTCATACAAGTGACAGTGTAGCATCCAGGATAGAAGCATGCCGGTGGTGGAGCCACCGGTCATGTTGTTAGAGGGGGGAGGCATACATCAAGTAAGCCACCCCATCAGTAATAAGGTAGGAAATAAACATATAATCCCTTTTGTGCCTTTATACTCGCATAGTGCTTATACATCACATATATATTTGATAGGCATATGTCAGCCGTCCCACAGTCTTGCACTCGCTGTCACACACACAGAAGAATGCCAAGATCCAAGTATGGTACACTTCAAATGGGTTATTGAAACCCGATCCGCTCACCGCAGCGTCAACAGTCAAGTAACCCGCCCCCTAACTTGCTAGGTCCCACATTGCTTCTATAGGTGGGACGGGCGTGCACAAGCCACATGCAGTAGATGGCAGTCCAATCGGTGGAGCTCATGTACAGACTACTACATATATATATATATACCTAATAGTTACCTACGTAAATAAGGAACACGAAGATGATAGGTCAGCGGTACAGTGAGTGAGCATAACGGTCGCTGAGGTATAGATTGAATTAACCAGCCGATGACTTGATGGCTGGAGAATAGATGGGATCTTCCAGCTTATTATACTCGTATAATGGCTTATACAGCATATCAAAGGGAACACTCCAAATAATAACAGCATGCATAGGTTGGGCTGAGTCCTCCAATAAGTTCTCTGGCAAGGAAGGTTTACGCCTTACATTCATACAAAAGAAAAACAATCTAGCAGAAGTGTGATGCATTCACATAACACTTAGTTAGGCTAACACCCGTTGGTGGTGTGTCAGAAGAAAACTAGAGTACATATTAGTTATTACACCATCAGCTGGCCCAGCCAGCATACATATTCGCCATTTGTTGCTTTATTAAGCACCATATATATATATTCATTAAGCTCCATATATATATAAATATATATATATATATATCCTCCGGTGCGACTGACACCTGTCGACACACGTTCGAGGCGAGATCGGTCACAGGTGGCGCCACCTGTCAAGTGTGGAGTCCTCCGGAGTATAACAATTGGGAATATCAATAATATCAGTAATATCAATTAATGTCAATGATTAGAAACAAGTCCCTTCCGTATTTTTATACTCGCACAATGCTTTATACATCACACAAATATATTTGTGTATGCGAGTGCAAAGTGAGGCAGAGATACAAGAATTAGACATGTCGAAAGCTACCATAGGTGGCGCCACCATCAGCGGAACACAATTGCTGGGGCGCTGACCAAAGACTACACAATGAATAAGCTATATTTTTACACACAAAAAGAAAAAAAGTAAAAACCTTTGCTGCTGTAGAACGGTTAGTTCGCAGTGACTTATCAGGTTACATTGCCCAGCATATATAACGGTGATCCACACGTTATTTATATTCATATAATAAACTATATATCACGTATATAAGCTAGTATAGGGATTGTGAACTCTTGCTCAAATGGGGAAGAAGGAAGCACTGATCATTACTCCAATTACCCTACGCGCCACCCAGCGGATGAATTCCATATTATGGTCTCGGGTTAGGAGTTGGGTAAATGCTCATTGCCCGGATATAATGTCATTCACATGTATTTTGTCCATGTAATAGTTAATATTGTATAGTTTCATGCTGCATTAAATATCCTCAGAAAAATAAGTGTATAATTTCTTGGAATGCCATGAATGAGCCGATTGCCCACTCAGTCACATTATCCTGATACTGAGCTAACCAGTCCTTGTCATTTCCTCGTAATTCCGAGTGTCAGGCTAGGTAGGTAGCAACAAGTATCAATTTTGTAAATCATTACTTTGACTCGACCAGGAATTGAACTCCCGACCTTCCGCACTGAACGTCTGCGCTCTATTGATTCGGCCACCGTGTCCAATATCTAATTGATGGATAACACATATATTAAAATAATGTCAATGGATCTTTCTAATTAACACAGATATAATGACTTATAAAACACATACATGTTACACTACTCAGTTCTAAACGAGGTGGATTTGCTAGGTGGGGAACCCGATAGGAAAGTGTGGCATCATTCAAGAGGGCTGATAGCTAAATATACAAATTTGAAATGTGATCCACAGGCTTCACTGAAGGGTGTCAGGGGCGTAGCTTCCATACACACAGGTACGCAGCTGTGTACCAACTGAGATTACGGTTATGTTTTGTTATTAAAATACATTATGTTTCATAGTGTTTTAGTCCATCGCGTTTTATTCCAATAGTGGTGTATTATTCCATCTACATACCACTTAAAAATCCCAAACTAGGTTTGCGTGTATATATATATATATATATATATATATATAAATACTCGCAACATGTATGAGTCTGGACAGGGATTATTCGTTGGACAAACAGTTGCAGAGGCACAGAAGCCACTGATGGTTGGTTCATTGTTGGAGTTTTATGGCCTCATCAGGATGGGTACCAACCTTTGACAGTGTGCACTAATGGCAACTTTATAGTGTTGCCCCACTGGGAAATCAGGCCACTATCACGGTATCAATTTTTGCATCATTGGTTTGGCTGGACAAGGATTCAAACCAAAACAGGAGACAGAGGCTCCACTCATTCGGCCATTGGCTTTGGTCTGGAAGCCCCGGTTTATTCAATGTGCTCATTCGATATGAAGCTGCCATATTATGTATCCTCGGTGTTGTATTTGTCTGCCATTCAGACTACAGCCCTAGGGGGTCATATTCGCATTGATACGTTCGCGTCGTTATTCACAGGGTGGTAAGGGTGCAGATTCTTCGCAACATCAGGGTGGATGGGGAATGGTGGATGGTGCGTGATGGATGGTGGGTGGGTGGTGGACGGTGACTGGTGGATGGTGGACGGTGGGTGGTGGACGGTGGATAGAGCGTGGTAGATGCGGGGTGGTGGATGGTGGACGGTGGATGGTGGACGCTGGGTGGTGGATGGTGGACAGTGGATGGTGGATGGTGGATGGTCGATGTTCAATGGTGGATGGTGGATGGTGGATGGTGGATGGTGGATGGTGGACGCTGGGTGGTGGATGGTGGACAGTGGATGGTGGATGGTGGATGGCCGATGTTCAATGGTGGATGGTGGATGGTGGGTGGTGGGTGGTGGATGGTGGAAGGTGGATGGTGGATGGTGGATGGTGGATGGTGGATGGTGGATGGTGGATGGTGGATGGTGGACGCTGGGTGGTGGATGGTGGACAGTGGATGGTGGATGGTCGATGTTCAATGGTGGATGGTGGATGGTGGATGGTGGATGCTGGGTGGTGGATGGTGTATGGTGGATGGTGGACGGTGGAAGGTGGATGGTGGATGGTGGATGTTCGATGGTGGATGGTGGATGGTGGAGGGTGGGTGGTGGGTGGTGGATGGTGGACGGTGGGTGGTGGGTGGTGGATGGTGGATGGTGGATGGTGGATGGTGGATGGTGCATGGTCGATGTTCGATGGTGGATGGTCGATGGTGGAGGGTGGGTGGTGGGTGGTGGATGGTGGGTGGTGGGTGGTGGATGGTGGATGGTGAATGGTGGATGGTGCATGGTCGATGTTCGATGGTGGATGGTCGATGGTGGAGGGTGGGTGGTGGGTGGTGGATGGTGGATGGTGGGTGGTGGGTGGTGGATGGTGGATGGTGAATGGTGCATGGTCGATGTTCGATGGTGGATGGTGGATGGTGAATGGTGGAGGGTGGGTGGTGGGTGGTGGATGGTGGACACTGGGTGGTGGGTGGTAGATGGTGGGTGATGTACAGTGGGTGGTAGATGGTGGGTGGTGGACGGTGGGTGGTGGATGGTGGATGGTGGGTGGTGGATGGTGGATGTTCGATGGTGGATGGTGGAGGGTGGGTGGTGGGTGGTGGATGGTGGACACTGGGTGGTGGGTGGTGGATGGTGGATGGTGGATGGTGGATGGTGGATGGTGGATGGTGGATGGTGGACAGTGGATGGTGGATGGTGGATGGTCGATGTTCAATGGTGGATGGTGGATGTTCGATGGTGGATGGTGGATGGTGGAGGGTGGGTGGTGGGTGGTGGATTGTGGACGGTGGGTGGTGGGTGGTGGATGGTGGATGGTGGATGGTGGATGGTGGATGGTGGATGGTGGATGGTCGATGTTCAATGGTGGATGGTGGATGTTCGATGGTGGATGGTGGATGGCGGAGGGTGGGTGGTGGGTGGTGGATGGTGGACGGTGGGTGGTGGGTGGTGGATGGTGGATGGTGGATGGTGGATGGTGAATGGTGGATGGTGCATGGTCGATGTTCGATGGTGGATGGTCGATGGTGGAGGGTGGATGGTGGGTGGTGTAATTACCATTATTGATGGTTACTACATTGTAATGGCTATATTCTTCATTGCTTCCTGCAGTGGGTGGTTTTGTTTTCACGTATGCATTTTGTGCATGCTTCAATATATTTCATGTTTCTGGTTTTACTTGGTTGTTCATTCCAATCATGTAGCTGCCATAGAGATGATGTGTCTGTCATAGTCAGCCTCGGTCATAAATGGCTTACGGCGTGTTGCACTGACAGTAAGTCGCCGCATTGACCAGACCGGACGGCGACCATATGGTGCGGTTGCGGTTATTTTATGTCAAAGTTATGTTAACTTTGGAAAATCGCAACACCGCAGGTCGGAATCCCACCGGAATCGCGCAAGAATCCCGCTAGAATCCAGGTGGACATTGTGAATAATAAAATGTCTTAAAATTTCTCATCTGCAGTTGTGCGGTGACACACAACAGAACATAAAGCACCGTACAGTGACCTATGCCTTGCGGTGACCATACGGTTTGTGAATAGATAAACCACAGACCACAACACTGTAACATTTGCATAAACCACAAGACGGCGTACTGCTACCGCAGCATTTGTGACCTAGGCTTACATGTTATTACAGATGTGATAGAGATATAAGGATGTGAGAGATAGTGTGATGGATGAGGTGATGGAGATGTGAGGCTGTAAGAGTTTAGATGAAGTGGATGTGAGGATACCTAATCGAGATGTAAGGATGAAAGAGATCGGTGGTTCCTGGAGTTGTATGTCCAGGCAACATCTAAGGTCATATCAGGATGGGTGATGATATGAAGGAGATGTTAGGTGGTGGGGATACCAGGTGACGTGCTGGAGAGCTGACCTTATAAGAGATGGTGTGAGAAGATGTGCCCTGATGTGATGTAAGCTGAGGACGATGTGATACATGATGTGGGAAACCATGATGCAGATTTCAGGTGAGGTGAAAGGTATGCCAGTTGCTGTGCTGAGGTATGGGGGAAGCAGCTAGGTATGGGGAAATGTGAGTAGATGGTATGATATGGGGGGAAGATGTCAAAACATCTGAGTGCAACTGATGTGATTGGAGCAGATGTGAGCAGATATGAGCTGATGTGACCCCAAATCTGAGGAGATCTGAGAGATGTGAGACATATCAGCGTGAGTGATAGGATGTGAGGGAATGTCGTTGTTATTCCGTTACGCACTAGCAACATCAAAGGTCATATCGGAGGGAGAGAATGTGAGGTGACATGACAAGAAATGAATGGATTTGACGCAGATGTGAGGTGCTGTGATCAGAAAATGGGGTGATGTGATGGAGATGCAGGAAGATGGATCAAGATCGACGGACATCTGCGGAGAGGTGACATGGCGTGAGGACATGTGTGGGCGTGTGAGGACATGTGTGGGCGTGTGCGGAGATGTGAGATTTGAGTAGATATGATTAGATGTGATGAGATGTGAGCAGATGTGAGCAGATGTGAGCAGATGTGATGAGATGTGGGGAGATGCCAGCAGATGTCAGCATATGTCAGCAGATGTCAGGGGGTGTGAGGAGATGTGCGAATTGAGCAGATGTAAGCAGATGTGAGCACATGTGCTCATATGTACTCACATGTGCTCACATGTGAGCACACGTGAGCAAATGTGCGCACATGTGATGCATATTTGAGCAGCTGTGAGCAGATGTGAGTAGTTGCGAGCAGATAGGAGCATGTTGCGCTGTCATGCCCAACATCCTCCAACCAGGTCACATGCCATCTGGTCTCTCTCCCTAGATGTGTCCAGATTGCATAGATTCCGCATTTATAGTTTGTATACAGAATAATTTAACCGGTGAGTGCAGAACTGTACAGCCCACGCTGTGTTAAGTGTCTAACCCTTGTTGCCTGGTTGGTCTGAGCTAACATTGCCTATTCCCATTGTATCTTCAGAACCAGTAGAACATGGATCCAGCTTTTTGTCTCTCCTATGCTCGATTATATATCGAGAGATCCAGCCAATCAGACATCACCTGTCCAACTTACTGTACGCTGTGACCAAATCAGTAGAGTGCATGCATGCCTCCCGCACCGATTCAACCCAATGACCTACAAAATTGATACTTGTCACTTCCTAGCTTGGCATCGTTAGTACAGGGAAAGGACTGGTTAGCTCAAATTCAGGACTCGGTGGGATATCAGGTCATGGTACTGGAAGCATGATTTCCCAGTGGAGCAGCACTATAAAGTCACCCTGAGTGTGCACTGGCACAATCCTGGTAATACCTTATATGTAAATCTCCAACAGCGCACCAACCAAACAAAAGTTGCCCAAGTAAATTATGTGAATGTTTTGTGGTGTAGGTTGAGTTAAGGTCTGGTTTAGTGGCTGGTCTTAAACTGGCTGAATCACACTATTTAGTGCAGTATGAGAGAGAGCCAGCAGCTATGTGTCGCGTGATGTGCGAGTTGAACATGGCTCTAGTGAGTGGTGGAGTGTGATTCGCTGGTGGTGTCTGCCACTAGGTGGTGGTTAGCGTATGACCAGGTTGTGGAATGGTAAATTGAGGTTATTCTGTGGCAGTGTTCCTCATTGCACAGCAATGACAGCGAATGAGTGCACCCTGCCTATAGCACCCCCAATTTACAATGGTGCAACACGTAGTCACAGTAGCATGCTGGCTGCGCGCATACTGCCTCCCCGATGCATATTGCATGGGTTTATTTGTTGGCGTTTTACATGCTAGCAACAGTTATGGTAATATCAGGACAGGTACAGACTTGTAACAGCGCACTGTCCTGGTGGTTTTATAGTGTTGTCCAACTGGGAGACCAGGCCGCCAGTAATGTGACCCCACACCCCACTCAGTCACATTATCCTGATACTGAGCTAACCAGTTATTGTCCTATCCTATTGGTGTCAAGTGCCAGATTAGGTAGTGACAAGTATGAATTCTGTAAGACATTGGTGTCAGTTGGTCGATCTTTCGAACCCCCCACCTTCCACGTGGAAAGCAAGCGCTCTTTCTTGCGTGGTCCATTACAAGACAGGCAGGAAATACAGGCATAGTTCACCCAGTTCATTCATTTAGCGTCTTGAACACTGGTGGTGCCTCTCTACCTTTAAAGTGGAGTGATACTCCGATGCTTTTGAGTGTCTATCATTTTCTGAGATAACAAAATTAGGTTGATAGTTAAGGTTCTGATTCGGATCAAAGATATATAGGCAGGTCCTTTGATCTAGAAAAGTTACTGCTTTTACTGCACTTTGCAACGTTATGCCCCGTTCACATACACGTTAGTGGACGTAGTTGAAAGTAGGTGAACGTAGTGGAGGCTAACATGGGTCAACCATGGTGTAAGTATATTAAACTACATTGAAATACATTAAGGTACGGCAGGTTTTGGTATGGATAAATACATTACGGTACGGATAAATATGTTATGGTATGGATAAATACATCATGGTATGGATACATATGTTACGGCATGGATGCTGGTCCATTCAACTATGTTCAACACATTCAACTACATTAGCCTCCACTATGTTCACCTATGTCCAGTAACAGCTTTGTGTCCAGGGCTTCGTCCAAGTACACTAGAGTATGCTAGAGTATGCTAGAGTATGCTATATTATGCTAGAGTATGCTATTGTAGGCTAGAGTATGCTAGAGTATGTTAGCATTACGGATGCAAATTCAGCCTCTAACGTAGCACTCTTTTAAATAATTTAATTGGACATCACGTTCACCCACATTATTACCAAGTTAACATCATGGACAAGTATGGATGCCGGTACACTCAACTACATTCAACTACATTCAGCTACTTCAACTTTGGTAAACTATGTTCAACTACATTCAACTACGTTCAACTATGTTCAACTATGTTCAACTACGTTCAACTACATTCAACTACGTTCAACTATGTTCAACTACGTTCAACTATGTTCAACTGCTCAACTACATTAGCCTCCACTACGTTCAACGACGTCTACTAACGTGTATGTAACCGGGGCATGACGTTGGACATGCTTGAAGTAAAAACATGCAAAATTAATATTGGTGAAAACATTGAAATGTTGGGGAAAGGCTTTGTTTACTCAATTTCGCAAATAGGAACATGGCACCTTAGCACCGCACTGCTATAACACCTTATACAGTTCGACTTGGAGGATTAACTCTCAATAAGTGTTTTAATTCAGAAAATGTCAATGAAATACATCTGGGGCTTCCCCGATCGCCGGGTGCTCTGAGGCTGCCGGAGCCAAACCCCTACGAAGTAGTCCTTAAAATAGAGGGTGGATGTGGTAAAAGTCCAGTGTCCAACGGAAAAGCGGATCTGAATGGCTTCAGGTGGGGGGAGGTTCCAGGTCAGTGATGTTCGTCCTGCCCGCTTGGGGCGTGGTGGGTACCCGGTTCCCCCATCGAATCAACCACAATTCGGAAATTATGCGCCAATCAGGTGACATTCTGGCTCGAGTACTGCATTGCACCCGTTAACAAATTTGGCGGCTTCGTCGGTATGACTTAAACATCTACTCTTCAGGACTAATTCCATAATACAATCTAATTCGGTATGCCCAAGGATTGGATTTGGCAGTGAGATAATACATGGCTGTATACGCTTACTGTACTTATCAGGGGGAATTCTGGCTCGAGGATTGCATTGCACACGTCAACATATTTGGCGGTTTTCTGGCTATTGCTTAAACATTAGTGATGCATATTAATACTGAACTGATAAAAGACTCAGATATGGCATGAACCTTGCTTGTTACACAGCTACACCGTGTTTGCCCCACCAGTGTGTCTGGGCCACACGATACACGCACCTGTTGCGTCTATTCTTAGAAGCAACTTGATCATTAATTTAATGATCTTAAATCATTTGATCCTGTTTTATTTTCCGCCGGTCCGTTATCCCATGACTTTGGGACATGAACAACGGCAGGTTTCTTTGATAAAACAACCCAAGCTGATAATCATAGTTGGGAGTAATCAAATTAGTTAATGTAGGTTAGACATGGTTTGTTAATACATAATAAGAGCTACCTGTCAGGTGGTGTGGAGTGATACTTTGGGTAGTTAGCCTTGGAGCACTGCGGGTCCCCCAGCAATGGTTGTTTGTTGGAATGTTATGGCCTGACAATATCTAAGGACATATCAGGACGGGTACTGACGTATGACAGTGCACACTCGTGGTGACTTTGTAGTGACGTCCCAGTAGGAAATCAGGCCATCAGCAACATGACGCCATATCCCACCGAGTCACATTATCTGGACACTGAGTCCTTGCCCTATCCTGTTACTGCCAAGGGCCAAGCTAGGAAGCAAAAAGTATCAATGTTCTAAGTCATTGGTTTGACTTGACCAGGAATCGAACTCCCATTCTTCCGCACGGGAGGCTTGCGCTCTACCACGTCCGGTTCAATCCCTTAATGCCAAAGTATTAAAAGGGGGATGACCACAGGATTCAAATCTGGGCTCGGTAGTGAAAGTGGGCCAGACACTGTTAAAACATGGGCCTACTCAGCAGTAAAGGTAGGTCAGACACAGCATCAAAAGTGGGTCAGAGACTATGTTAGTAGTAGAGCAACCACAGTATACAAAAGGGGGGGGGGGCAGACACAGCGTTAAAAGTGGGCAGACACTATGTTAAAAGTGGTGCAACCACAGGATAAAAACTAGGGCAGACAGATTTGAAAGTGGGGCAGACTTTATGTTAAAAGTGGAGCACCCATAGTATAAAAGGTGCGCTAGCCACATTTGTAAAGGTGCGGCAGAGACAGCGTTAAAAGTGGAGTAGACACGGTGTTAAAGATGGGGCAGACACATTGTTAAAGGTGGGGCAGACACTATGTTAAAAGTCGAGCAGACACATTGTTAAAGGTGGGGCAGATACATTGTTAAAGGTGGGGCAGATATATTGTTAAAGATGGGTCAGATATATTGTTAAAGGTGGGGCAGATACATTTTTAAAGGTGGGGCAGACACTTTGTTAAAGGCGCGCACAAACTATGGTAAAAGTGGGCCAGACAGAGTGTTAAAAGTGGAGTGACCAAAGTATTCTAAGTGGGGCAGACACAGTGAAAGGTTGGGTAAAAGGTTGGGCAAAAGGCCAACGATGCGCCACTTTGGTATTATGATGTAGTGGTCGCATCCTCACCTCCGTCCCGCACCTGCCGGCCTCTCACAGGCTACTCGCTCCCACTCTACCTCCTCCCACTCTACCTCCTCGCACCCTACCTCCTCCCACCCTCACCCCCTCCAACCCTGCCTCCTCCCACCATACCCCCTACCACCATACCCCCTACCACCATACCCCCTACCACCCTACGCATTCCCCTCCCCCACCCTCTCACACCCTCCCCCGTCCCCCTCACACCTTCACCCACCCCCCTACCCCTCACGCTCCCCTTCCCGTCCCCTTCCCCCTCCCCCTCCCCGTCCCCACCCCCTCACGCTCAAGGCGAACTTAGTGGATGCTAACCTAGTTCAACGTAGTTCAACATAGTTCAATGTAGTACAATGTACTGGCATCCATACTTCTCGTGATGAGAATGTGGTAAGATTGTGTGTGGGCTGTGAGTTCTGATTTAAGCTTTGGACATGTTCAAAAGAGAGGTATGTTTGAGGCAGACATAGCCTCCATGATGATAACATACTCTAGCCTCATCTAGCATACTCTAGTGTACTTCTTAATGTACTCTAACATACTCTAGCATACTCTAGTGTACTCTAGCATACCCAACATACTTTGACCGACACAAATCCTTGGCCGTTCTGCCGTGGTCACATAGCCGTTAGTGAACGAAATTGAACGTAGTTGAGCTTAGTGGAGGGTAAAGAAGTTCATCGTAGTTCAATGTAGTTCCATGTAGTTCAACGTAGTTGGACGAACCGGGATCCATACTGTAACATACCTGGATCTGTACTGTAACATATTTATCCATACTATTAGGTATTTGATCAACCAAAACCTGCCGTAGTTTACCATAGTGATAGCACGTTTCACCCACGTTAATCTATCTAAGGATCACTACATCCACTAACATGTATGTGACCGGGCTTTACCCACCTTCCACTCCCGTTCCTTCCCTCCGCCCTCCCTCCTCTCCCGCATACCCTACCCTGTCGCCCTCACAACCTCCCGCCCCCCTCCCTCCGCCCTTCCCCTTCCACCCTCCCATCTCTCCACCCCCCTCCTGGCCTCCACCATCGCCCACCGCCTTTGTAAGGACGAGCATGCTGCCCTGGTAGACTTACTTAGTTACGTGCGCATTGCCGACACTCAGGTGCGCGATGACGACACCGTTGGTCAGATCAGTGACACAACCATCGCCTGATTGATTGTCTGAAGGACAGACCTCTCTTATTGCCGCCAGGAAATCCTCACATATCGAGACTCGGTACAGCAAGAAATTACTCCCAGCTGTTTAGGTCATGTTCCACCAGATTATTTAAAAAAAAGACTAAACTGTAGTTTATTCAGTGAATAATACCTTTTTGTCAGCACCAGAGCACTAGTCTTCCAGCCGTTCAGTACAATTTGTTGGTACAAACATGAAACTATCAGTTGCAATAATAACCACATTCGAATCCTGTTCGATAATAAAAGTATTATACATAATATACATGAGCTATTAGTTGTAATATGTAATAGAAACTGCACACAATTCCAGTTCAATGAAAGTACTGTGCACTTGGTGAATACGTTTCACATGGTATTGCATGATTCTAGAATTTTCTTTAAACATTTCTTTCTTCCTTTATTGTTATCTCTTTTTTGTGTTTAAACATATATCTCCAATACACATATTTATTGTGTACATATACAAATCAGTTGATCCAATTACCAGTACCAAATGTGAGAAAGCCATCAGCATCAGGATTAATCAGTTATTAACCGATATGAGACAATCAGGCCGGGAGGGATTTTGGAGGCATATTGGACGCTGAACATATACATATATGGATGTATACCGCATTATGCGAGTATGAAGGCGCGAAACGGAATTACTGTTGCTATATACTTTATTATTGTACCGATTATTCTAGTTCTGCCTGTTCCACACCATTTGGAACCGGTGGCGCCACCATCGCCACACCCCTATCGCCCCCAAGGGGCGCGGGAATCCTCATTCTCATATATATATATATATATATATATATATATCATATCTTTATATAACCATTATGAGAGTATAAAGGCACAGAAGGGAATTACTATTAGTATTATATTATTGTCACAGTACTAGTCATACTTTCAGTGTGTGCATCCCGCCCCACCATCCCGTGCCAATTTTGTTGTCCATTGTTCCATAACCTTCTCTTGATAAGAAAAGCGGAATTTGTAGGACTCCTTTACTTTAAGTCATTTGTTTTGTATGGGCGTTTGCGGGTTTTTTCCCCGTCCTGATATGACCTTAGATGTTGCTAGGACGTAAAACAACAACAAACAAACATCTTCATATGTATATGTAAATATATATAGGTATATACACATGTACATATGTGTTTATATATGCAAATATATTAATATTATATATACACCTATACATATAGACCTATTTCATATGACGTCAGCACAGGTGCAGGACGACACACTTTCACACTGCAAACTCAATGGCTATGAGTAATCTTCATACAGATAAAGTGAAATATCTCTAAAACCACACCACCTAGAAACAAACCGCTTGGAACACATATAGAAAACATATTCAACAATGAGATTATATTAAATGTATATGGTTAGCATTCTACTTGTCTATTAATTTTGAATAAAATTGACATTTGTATCTGCGTGTATCAGCAAACTCAATGCATTGTCGATGGCTGTGAGCAATCTTCATACAGAAAAAGTGAGTGAAATATCTCTAAAACCAAACTACCTAGAATCAAACCGCTTGGAACCCATATAGAAAACATATTCCACGAACAGATTATCTTAAATTTATAAGGTTAGTCTTCTGTATTTCTATTAATTTTGAATACAATTGACGATTTGCACTGCGCAAACCAGCAAACTCAATGGCAGTGTGCATTCGTTGTGCAGCCAAGGTGCGCGCGCATACACAATGTTTATGAACATTGAAATGGGTCTATGCACATCTACATAAACTACATGTACAAGCAACACATCCGTCCCTACCTCGACCTCCGTGAAGTGGAAGGGCTTGTGCGGCTTTTGACTGACGGAGACGACATGGCCGAACAGCAGAAGCAGAAGCAGCGTCAGCGTCACGGCCGGAAGTGCCGGGTCGCGGGGCGCCACCTGGTGCAGGCCCAGCGCAGGCGTCCTCGGGTGGAGAGTCACGCCCATCGCGACGCCCAGCACAGCACCCTGCGGGGCGAGCTACAACAGCGGCGGCAGGTGTTAGTGAGATCTAGCGCGACGCCGCCGGTCTGGGCATGGTCCGTGGTGCCGGCCGGTAGGTGGGGGGTTCATTCAGTACAGGCAAATGTTGATGTGTCTGTATGTGTCCTCCAATAGCCAATAACTCCCAATAGACAATGTTTAATTGTTGTGTTGAAGGGGTCGTTAAACAAACAAATAAAGTTTGTTTCCTGCGCGTTGGTGTTGGTTCTTGTATGGGTTTTTGTGAGTACATACACATAGGTTTGTTATGATATAATATTACCAGAGCCTCAGTGGAATATCATCTCAGAGCCGGGAGGGTTGGGTGGTGGGGGTGGGGGTGTGAATGTGTGGATGTGGGGGTGTGGGGTATGGGTGTGTGTATGGGTGGGTGGTGAAGGGAGGGGCTATAGCTAGTTGTAAAAGGTATACGCTTGCTTTCCCACCAGCACTCTGGTTTTAGCTAGCTCCTGGAGAAATTACCCCCAACATGGCGCGCTGGGTGTGGGTGGGTCTGGGTGTGGGGCATTAAAGGGATGGAAGTGATACACTGTGTATATGTATATGTATATGCTGTATAAGCCATTATGCGAGTATTATAATTCGGCGTTAAAGGGATGGAAGTGACATCATGTGTGTATATATATGCATATATGCTGTATAAGTACAGTATACAAGTCTAATAAGGCTGGGAGATTCCATCTACTCCCCAGCCTCATCAGTCATCAGCTGGTTGATTCGATGCATTATTTCATCTACTGGTACAACCCCAGCTCTCCACCTGGCGCCACCTACTCGCTCACGCCTCAGCGACCGTCACGCTCACTCACTGTATATACAATATAGCTGATCTGGGGAGGTAATACTGACCTCGTGTGTATATATATAACATATATATATATTATATAGATGATCTGGGGAGGTAACACTGACCGGGTGTGTATATATAACATATATATATATTATATTGCTGATCTGGGGAGGTAATACTGACCTCGTGTGTATGTATAATATACCTAATAGGGGGAGGCGGAAATTCTGCACTAATATGGCTCTAGACATGGGGTGGCATATATTGTACCATGCACATAGTTATTTGCATTATGTGATGTGTATGAGTGTGGCACTACATCAGGAGCCGCACACTTGTACTACTATATACAACATATATATCATGGCCACAGCCGCACGCTGTAGCTACTGCTGTGGGGGTATGGCGGAGGTGGGGGTGGGGTAGGGGAGGGGGGTGCAAGCCGCACTGCACGCTGGAATGTATGTACACACTGCATAAAACACACCCCGGAGGTCGCATAACCTCACCGTCATCCCCCCGCTCTCCTCTCATCGGCCCCTGGAGGTTACTTCCCTCCTGGGTCTCACCAGGCAGAATGCCGTAGTCGAGGTGTAGAGGTACCCGTCTGGCCTGCACGCCTGCCCGCCTGGCCTCCTGTCAAGCCCACTACTCTAACGCTTACTCTCCTCGGCCTCTCCCCCGACCTCGCCCAGTTCTCTCTCCGAGCCCTCTCTCCCCGCCTCTCCCCTTCCTCTAACCCTTCCTCTCCCCGTCCGTTCCCAGGCCTCTCTCCCGCCTCTTCCCAACCTCTCTCCCGGTCCTCTCCCCGCCTCTCCCCGTCCTCTCTCCCCGCCCCTGCCCGTCCTCTCCCCGTCCTCTCTCCCCGCCCGTTCCCGTCCTCTCTCCCCGTCCTCTTCCCGTCCTCTCTCCCCGCCCCTTCCCGTCCTCTCTCCCCGTCCTCTTCCCGTCCTCTCTTCCCGTCCTCTCTCCCCGCCCCTTCCCGTCCTCTCTTCCCGTCCTCTCTCCCCGCCCCTTCCCGTCCTCTCTCCCCGTCCTCTTCCCGTCCTCTCTCCCGGCCTCTCCCCGTCCTCTCCCCGCCTCTTCCCGTCCTCTCTCCCCGCCTCTCCCCGCCTCTCCCTGCCTCTCCCCCACGCCCGCGTCCCGGCTGTAAGCGCTCGGCAGGTGTGCTATTTTGGCGCCACCCCGGACGAGTGGCTCGCCCTAGCGTCGACGCCCGGTTCTACAGTGGGCGCCCTACAGAAGGCGGCGGCGAGGATTGTGTGTGGATGTGTGTGGGTGTGTGTGGGAGTGTGTGGGTATGTGTGGGAGTGTGTGGGTGTGTGTCCGGGCCGTGGAAGTGTGACCTGACGCTACCGTTATGTCTGTGAATCAGTCCTTATGATTCCCGGCACAAGAATATCCTATATCCTGGCTCAGGGAGGTTTTTTTTTTTTTTCAAGGAAGGGGTCAGTAAGAACTTTGGTTTTAGGTGTAACTCTGCCTTGCTGTAAGGGGATGGTGTGGGGTTTGAGTGGGTGGGTATTAAGAGCGTTTTCTAAAGGGCGCTGGTTGGCTGCCCGGCACAGTTTACCAGGTAGCCTTTGAATGGTTTCACCGAACTCTATCCCGTGTGGGGTTCATGTTGCTGCGAGGGCGTACTGGCTAGAGGGCTAGGTAGAGAAATACCTCCCTAGTTAGAGGGCACAATAGTCAGGGCACCGTAGTTAGAGGGCGATCCTACTCACAAGACAATCTCTTTAGAGCATCCGGTAGATCGATGGACCTCTAGTCAAAGGATACGCTGCAATTCCAGTACAGCATGCTAGTCACAGGGCTCGCTAGTCAGAGGGCACATTGGAGAGATTAGCTGCTAGTCAGAGGGCATGACAGAAATCGCTAGCTGGAGGGCCCACTGGTCATAGGGCACTACATGTATAATGGCACCCTAGTTATATAACACTAATTAGAGGGCACTGTAGTTATATGGCACTGTTTTAGAGGACACTGTAGTTAGAGGGCACTGTATTGAGATGTCACACCAGTTCTATAACAGTCTAGTTAGAGGGCACTAGCTAGAGGATAGTGGAGTCAGAGGACAACCTAGTTATATAACACTATAGTTAGAGGGCACTGTCGTTAGAGGGCTACATAGTCAGAGGGAAGCCTAGTTAAATAACACGCTAGTTAGAGGCACCATAGTTATATGGTACTGTAGTCAGAGGGCACCCTATTTATAGTACACGTTAGTTAGAGGGCACCATAGTTAGAGGGTACTTTACTCACAGGCCACTGTAGATAGAGGACACTATTGTTACAGGACATGTTACTAAAAGGGCACTGTAGTCCGGGGGCACTGTAGTTAGAGGGCGCACTAGTTAGAAGACACTCTATGTGGAGGACAAGCCTTGGTGTGGTTATTGATTCTTCCTGTGGGAACCTTAGCAGTGTACATAATCCATGTGTCGCAACTTCCGGTCTGCCGTATAACAATACATCCTAACACGTAAATGGACACGGCCCGTCTTCCACCATCTCCCGCCAATCTGCCCTAGCTAGGATCCCGGGCCGCCGTGAGCCCTCCAGCCGGCACGGCGCAAGCATCCTCTCTCCTGCCAGTAAGTTTGACTTGATTCCACTGAATTATTTGTGTAGTTGTAGTTAGTTAATCCAAAGCCTAGTATTACATGAACAAGTTATCAGCGTGTGTGGGAGGTGAGGCGTTTTGTTGTTCCCCCAATGGTCGAACAATGAGCTAAATGCTGAATTTGTAAATGGTAAATTTGTAAATGGTATCCATGCTTCTTATATATATATGAATATATATATATATATATCAAAAGCCTAGTAGTACTTGAACAGGTTGTCAATGTGAGTGGGAGGTGAGGGTTTCCCCCCCCCCCCTTCGAGTGATACAATAAGGTAGCTAAATGCTCAATTTTAAAATGTTATACATGCGTATTATATCTATATATATATACAGATATCCAAAGCCTTGTAGTACTTGATCAGGTGTTCAGTGAATGTATATGTGTGTGTGAAGAGGTGAGGGGGTTTGGTTCCCCCTTCACTGATGTGAACACACATCTAAACGCTGAATACTAAATGGTATCCATGCTCCTTATTTCTTCCTCCCAGAACACCAACTCGGTCCTTATCCAATGAGTGCATCTACATCGGAAGTGCTGAGGTGAGGTGAGGTGCGATGAGGTGAGGTGAGGTGAGGTGTGATGCTGAGGCGCATCCCGATCCGTCAGCGCACTCGCAGATACAAAAGCACACCTGTAGCGGTTAAACTCACAACCACTCACACTCAGACTGACTCCTTGCTCCAGTAAGTAGACCAGTAGTAGCCTGGTAGTCTGTCTGTTCCTTCCTTTTCCACGGCGCCCTCTGATCTCATAGCACTGTAGTGTCTGACCCAACTAGTTAGGTTCATCCCACAGGGGGGACTTGGAGGGGGGGGGGGACTGAGCGGGTAAGAGATAGGGGCGTTGTCAGTGAATCAACGGAGCTAAGGCGGAGACATCCAATCCGCCGGGCCCTTCCTCACACTCTGCTTAGTGCTTAGCATAGTCGCCTGAGCCGAACGCTTACGTTGGTGGCGCCTCCTAACGGGAGACCGTGCACTGACGGCGCAGCAGCGGGGAGGGAGGGAAGAGGGGTCGGCGGTTGGGGGGAGGGGATTGAGGGAAGGGGGCACTCTTAAAGCCCTCAGTCCTCCACTTCCGGGAGAGAGATATCCAGGAGGCCTTGCTTGCTGTACGTGACACTGCACCACTCACTGCCACCGTTGCCAAAGGCCGCTTTTAATGGGTTCTCTTTAACTGCCTTTATGACGTTTTGACCTTTCTGGGACGTTCTTAGGATTTTCACGAAAAGGGATGGGATGGGGGATGGGAGCTTTCAACGACTTTCAGAGGTGTTTAGTGAGTGACCTTTATTTTGATTTGTTTTTCTTTCCTGCTGGTGGTGATTTTTCTTTAGTTTAGCTTTTCATGTGTGTTAGTTGTCTGTTCACTGGCCCATTTTAAAGACATGTCAGTAGGGCTTTAATAAAAAACAATTTAAACTGTGTAATACCTTTTTTTGGGGGGGTGGGGGAGCCGGAATTCGCAGGGACTTTCCCACATCACTTAGCATCACCACCAACAACAACACCACCAACAACAACAACACCACCACCACCAACAACAGCAGTTACTACCCTGCCACCCACACACTCTCTCTCTCCCCATTCAGCGTCAAAGGCCTCCCACACCAGGTGCATCACGCATGCGCGAGGCAGAATGCACTCGACTGGCGCTTTCCTCCTCCACCCTCCCTCCCCCACTCCCTCACCCCCATACACACACCACACACACAGCTCTCCAGAAGCTTCGCTCTGCTAACGTGATTACGCGTGTTCAGTTTCCTAATTGCGGTGGCCCGGGCCGAGTAGGATCGTGTCGGGGTGGGAGGGGGTGTAGGCCGGGGGGGGGGGGGGGAGGCGGGTGTGTGGGAGGGGCAGGGGCAAGGCGATGGAGAGGTTGGTGGCAATGACGTATCTTTCTGTCAGTCACGTGATGCATGCACTCTTGTCTCTCCCTGCCTTCCGGGGTCCTGTTCCGGCTTATCCTCCTCTACCTCCTCTTCCTCCTCAGAGCTCGGCCAGGCCCAGAACCTCCTGTGTCCGAGCACGAGACGGATCAAGTCGAGGGAGAGAGATGGATCCAGCAGGTAAAAGCGCCCTGCACACACAGCCCTTCAGTCAGGCTTGTGTCTCACTCTCTGTAGCCTGAGAAACTAACACATATTACTTCACACAGTATATTATTCTGGTGCTTCTGAGTCTGGTCATCATCTGGTTGAAGAGAGGTGGGCCGAGATGGCGCCACCAGTACAGTGTTGCGTCTTACGGAGTATGATGCTAATCATAATAATAAGTAAAATTCCCTTTTGTATCGTTATACTCGCATAATACGCTATGCATCACATATGTGTTGCGTATCTATATAGGTATATATATATATATATATATCTATATATATATATATATATATACACAAATAAAATCCTCCGATGTAACTGACACTTGTCAACATCCGGTGACGATGGGGAGGTCCACAGGTAGCGCTACCAGTACAACGTTGAATCTTATGGAGTATAACATTAATAATATGATAATAATTCCATCACGTATCTCTACACTTTAATAATGCATTATACATGACATATATACATATATATGTATATGCATATACTAGGTATGCGCCTATAGTTTTTCTTCGATGACCTGCTCCAGGGGTTCTGCTCCCGGCTCGGCTCGTTTCCTCCACGCGCTGGTTAGGTCGTCGCTCCACTACCTACTCCTACACTCCAGGGTGGTTGCGCCGGTCTATCCCATCTGTCCCGCGGACCGTGGAGGAGTAGGCGGAGCCCGGGCCGCCATATCTCATCGTCTCGCGCTCTCCTCTGGCCTCCCTCCATCCCGCCCACCCTCTCTACCGCAGTTACTAACTCACTCACTCACGTAGCTATATATATATAATGGAGCAGCTCGCTCTCTCTCTTTGAACTCTCTATGTCTTTCGAGTGAAGTGAAAGTGAGAGAGTGAGAGTGGGAGTAGGGATTTGAGTGGAGTGGAGTACCGGCCAAAATGATTGGCGATTTGACTGTTAGTTCGGCCCACCGCCGCCAGGTGGCATCAGGTGTGCAGGTATGTGCCGAGCTGCTCAGTGTGCCACGCCCCTCCAACCGCCGCCACAGCCTCCACAACCTCCGCCGCTGCCGCCTCCCCAGCTCCTCCTCCCGCCGCCGCTGCTTCCCCCGTCCTCCTCCTCCATTCGGTATTGGCTGCCGTGCGCTCTGACTGGGGCGGTGATAGAGAGCTAGCTAACTAAGCCAACCAGCAGTGAGGCCAACTGTGACTATGGCCGTCCCAGGCAGTGTACTGCGGACTGGTCCCGGAGCCCGGTCCGGGTGCTGCTGGTTGCCGGTCTGCTGGCTGTTCGGCCGGCTGTGTGGGTGGTTGGCCGGGCGGCGGGCGTGCGTGGGAGGCCGGGCTGCTCACCGGCTGTGTCGGTGGGTGGGCCGGGTCCGAGCTGCTCACTATATGGGCTGATGAGTGAATGGATGTAAGTAAGTGAGTCCGATCTGTTTGATACAGGTTGCTAGTGGTATTTGTGGTGGTGATGCATAGTCAGATAAGGTGGATAAGATAGGCACAGCAGCGATATAATTATTAGGATAGGGCAAGAGCTGGGTAGCTCAGTGTCGGGATACTGTGACTTAGTAGGATATCAGGTCATTGCTCTGATGGCCTAGTCTCCCAGTGCAGCAGCACTATAACGTCACCATGAGTGTGCACTGTGACAAGTCGGCACCCGTCCTGATATGATCTTAGACGTTGCTCTGACGTAAAACAACCAACCAACATTTGTTTAACGAATCCCCCCTCCAACCCCCAGCACAAAACATAGGCATCGGGTATTGGGGGGGGGGGGGGGGGCACATATCAAAAACACCACCAACAACAACACCACCACAACAGAGAACAGAGACAGCATCTGCCCTCACACCGAGGTCCTCCTTCCCCCGGCCCCGGCACTGGCACCCCCTTCTGTTTGTTCCGCACCAGCGAGTTGCTCACATTGACTTCCGGTTTAGAGTTGCGGCGAGCAATAGTGAGTGACATGGTCTAACCGTGGAGAGCTGCTCAGCGGAGAAGAACTTTGAGCGATGAGTGGGTACAACCGAAGTGACTGCTGGAGTCGGGTGGTTGATTGATTGTTGGGGTTTTACGTCTAAGGTCATATCAGGACGGGTGGAATCGGGCGGTGTGCTGGGCATTGCAAATGGTGGGACGCTTCTTTGGGATGGTTGGTTGGTTGTTGGAGTTTTACTTCCTGGCAACATGTAGGGTCATATCAAAACGGGTACTGACTTTTTACAGTGCACACTCGTGGTGACTTTATAGTGCTGCTCCACTGGGAAATCAGGCCGTGGGGACCATGACCCAATATCCTACTTAGTCACATTATCCTGACACTGAGCTAAACCAATCCTTTCCATATCCTAATAATGCCGAGCACCTGGCTAGGAAACGAGAGGTATACATTTTTAAATCATTGCTTTGACTCGACAAGAGGTAGAACCCATGGCTTTCTAATCCAACTATCTACCAAGACGGGAGACGGACACGCAACGCATTCGGTCATCCCGTCTGTTCCCCTCAGATGTTACTGGGACGTAAAAGCCAGATTACTGTCTCTGTGCTCAGTAACTTGACACACCTGATTGTTTCACCTGGTCCAACCCATGTCAGCTTTCATGTTGTTGGCAAAGGTTACAGCCGTTCTTCACCGTGTGTGGTGCGGGTTGGCGGGTGGGTCTGGGAACCGGGCATGAGAGGGGGGGGGGGGGTTGAGACACGGCGGGGGAGGAGATACTTGACTGATCGGTTCGTTAATTAGACAAGAACACAACAGCCATGGGGTTGCACTCATAACTAATCCATATATATATATATATATATATCCTCCGAGGCGAGTGAGGTTTCCCCCGCGCTACCAGGTGTGGGGGAGCTCCGGAGGTGGCACCACCAGTCATGAGCATGGGGAGGAGGCAGTACAGAGTATTTGGTCTAATAAAATATATAACAAAATAATTCCCCCCCATGCTTTTATACTCACATAGTGCCCTGTGCAACACATATAAATAGATATAACCTGTGTGTATGTCTATAGCGATAATATGATTGAGTGGGATATGAGGTCATGGTGCTGGTGGCCTGGTCTCCCAGTGGGGCATCAGTATAAATCACCGTGAGTGTCCACTGTCACAAACGGTACCCATCCTGATATGACCTTAGGTGTTGTCAGGACGTAAATCTCCAACAACCAACCAAAAGCAATGCATGTTAGATGGTCAGTGACTGCGAGTGCCCTGTTATGGTTTCGCAAGATTATGCATGATAGGCAGTATAAATCTTCAAGACAAGAGGTACTGGGTTCAGATATGTTGATGGCATAATTTATTCGTCCAAATGCACCCATGCTTAAACTATCCATAAAAGTGTGCACTCATGGACCATCAGAGTGATGTCCCACTGGGAGAGTACACAGGTGGGACAATGATCCCATAATATACACCATCACATTATCCTGATATTGCACAAATCTTGCTTTAATGTAGCAATATCGAGCACCAGGCGAGGTAGCGACACACGTAAATTTGGTAAGTCGCTAATATTGACTGCGATAGAAGTGCACAACTTCCCACATGAGAAGCAAGCCAGCTGGCCAGCCAGGGGTTTTACCTCTTACAGCTTCGGCCACTGCGTCTGGTCCACACCCGAATATGCATATGGGTCATTCTCTAAAACTGGGTACAAAAGTGTGACATGGAAACCAACAGTGAAAACCTTCCAAATAATAGCAAAAATCCTTCCAAATAATAGCCTAATCCAATGTCCTAAGAAGGTTTTCATGTTGTGCATATGTCAGTGTTGAAAAAAAGGAATTTCACTTTTTGAATCAGATCTTATACAAATTGAGCAATATATTAATATCACTTGTGTAACATGAAAATCAAAGACACATCCAGAACCTCATTTTAGCATATACAACATAGCCAAACAAGATTTTATTGATTACTGTTAAGCAGACAAGGTTATGAGTTACAAGAAAAAAGTTGAAAAATAAGTTGAAAAAAAAGTTTGGCTACATTCATAGTGTAAATTTGTAAACTTGTTCACATTAGTACAGCATCATATAAGTAAACTTTTAATTTCTTTCTTGGGATAGCTTCAATACATGTACTATTGCTAACATTCTTAATACACAGATGATACACTAATTATTTGACTTGCAATCAATAAAAGAAAGAACAACTTATCAGCATCGTAACATGGAAACCAAATATGTGGTGCCCAGTTTTATAGAATAACCCATATATATATGTATGCGTAGCCCATTCACTGACAATTCTTGAGGATGCAATAAACTGGTCGGTCGGTAAAGCAGTGACGTTTGACCTCTGGTGACCTTTAAGTGAAGCACTGCTGGCAGCTAGATGCTGTCTCTTTCATTACTTAGGAAAATATGGTAATGGTGAGATAAAGCTAAGCGAGTCGGGAATATAGGATAGCAATCTGAACTGAGTTCTCAGACAGGGAGCCACATAGAGAGGGAGGCGTAGATAGGGTAGTAACATCAGGCACCCTAGGCAGTGTAATCGTTAGCACCCTGCCTTGGAATGCAAGAGATGTGGGTTCGATTCCCACTATAGGCACAATATTTCCTATTTCCATAACCTCTATGACAATGGTGCTGTGCCCAGGATCCTGTGCAAACTATGTACTGTTCGGTGGTTGAACCTACCCTGCCTATGTCTTTGGAAGGGCATTGCCTGTATGTATGTAAATGTAAGCATTAAACGGCCAATACAAGACTTACAATTACAGGGGGACAAGTGTAGTAGTCTGCACTGACTTCTCAGGCAAGAAGCCACATAAACGAGTGGGCGTAGACAGGGTGGTGAGATCAGGGAGCCTAGGTGGTGAAATGGTTAGCACACTGATCTGGAATGCAAGAGATGTGGGTTTGATACCCGCTCTATGCACAATATTTGCAATTTACATCACCCCAATACGATAGCATAGCAGCCAGGCATAGAGTATTGGAGCATGGTCTATAGCATTGCATGTTCAATGAAGCTTTTGCAGGGGGGTGCCCTGGCATTGACAGTGAAAACAGCAAAGGCCCTTCCTAGATCCACATTAAGAGTACTTCACAATTACCAACAAGCATACAAAACAAACACTTTTTCCTGGCCCACCCAGGTTTACGATAGAAATGTTGGTTGGTTGGTTGTTGGAGTTTTACGTCCTGGCAACACCTAAGGTAAGTGGGACAGTGCACACTCATGGTGACTTCATAGTGCTGCCTCACTGGGAAATCAGGCCATCGGCACCATGGCCAGATATATCCCACTCACGCACATTATCGTGATGCTGAGCTAACCAGTTGTAAAATATTTGGGAATTTTGGGGTGTTTTTTATTTAGTGTTCTGAAGACAAGGGCCTGCCAGGTACAGGCTAGGTCACCTGACTGGTACCTGGTTGGATTGGTACTCTGCAGGAAAGGGCCTGTCAGGTACAGGCTGGGTCACCTGACTGGTACCTGGTTGCATTGGTACTCTGCAGCCAAGGGCCTGCCGGGTACAGGCTAGGGTCTCCTGACTGGTACCTGGATTTAAACCTATAAATAAGGGTGCATGGCGCGTGCGCGCTCTCTCTCACCACCACCACCAGCCCACCCTAGAGGTATGGAATAGCATCAGTCACTGAGAGAATTACAGTCATCGGTTGGACTAGTTGGCCGGTCACCGATCCGACTCACTGCAGGTATAGCTGGCAGCAATAGTCCCTCTCAGTGAGAGTAGAGCAGGCCACCATGTAGGTGGTGCTTCATTGGTTAGTTCATGTTCTGCGTTGTGTGTGAGTGTTATCACAGATTTTACCTCAGTACGAAGCCTCTGGCTGATCGTGGTCGAGGGAGAAGGAAGCAACATCCGGGTACAGCAATTAGCATATTACACTCATAACGGGAGGAACGTTACGAGCAGCTCAGCAATAATTTACCACGGATTACCTAGTTTCTACTGTAAGTACCGACACATAAACTGGCAAAGTTGTTTATGAACCACTATAGCACATGCTTATACACCTTTTTAGGCTGTTTTACATTTAGTTCATGACTAAAGCTGTGCTTTTATCCGGTGCTGTAGAATTGGAAGCATCCATTTTGTTTTTGCCGCCCGTTGCCGAGACATGTTGGCTGGAGTCATTTTGTCGCTTAGATAGGGGTTTTTTCCTGTTTATGCCGCCCGTTGCCGAACGGAGAGACATGTGGGCAGGAGCCCTTTCGTTGTCATGATAGGTTAGAGGCGTACCTCCGAGTTTCATAGCAATTTCTCCGACCCGTTGGTGCTGTAACCACGGGAGGGAAAAGTGTATGGGACAGAGAGCATGGGCGGGAACAGTACACTGGTCCCGACCCCTCGTTTGGTTTTGGTTCGGTTTGTCCCACCGATTCACTCTCGATAGACTCTAGCTTCTCACGCCTGGTGTTAAATTGGTTTAAATACAATTTGAATACCCCACATTGGGCCAAGCACATGTAGCACTGTCCCACTGGTTCAGATGCGCCTTAATTCGCTCTAAAACCCCCTTTTTTGGTTGGTTACAGACAATTCGAGATGGCCGCGAAGCGGGGTGCCAAAGGTGTACCACACACGCTCAGTGAAGGCGACGCGACCTCTGGACAACGCTCAGCCGCGTCCCAGGACGACTCGCCCGAGGCAGGGCTCTCCCAGCCTGACGCGAATGAGCAAATGGTGCGGCTCATACGAGAGCAGCTACAACAGCTCCTCCCTACGCCACCCTCTAAGGCTTCGCCTAAGAGGAGACTGTCACTCTCGGACAAGTCCGAATGGGAGGACCTTTCCGACCAGGAAACTACGGATTCGGAAGTGCGCGTGGGACGGAAACGGTAACGTCCCAAAAAGAAGTACTCATCAGGAGGCGATGAGTACTACAAGGCACGCAATAAGGTCAAGAAAGTTAAGAAAACTAAGAGCAAGTCGAAGGCGAAGAAGAAGAAATCAAAATCTTCTTCTTCAAGCTCGTCGGGGTCCACCACAACCGACTCAGATTCTGACGACCCCCACACCGGCACTTTCGCAGACATCACCCAAAAGGTGAAGAAAAAGATCAGGGCAGTACGAAAGAGCAAGATTAACACTTGCTCCCTTATGCGGACGAACCTCAAGGGTCACTTTGACTCGTTCAAACCCGCAGAAAAGCTAACAAAACTGGCGGAACAATACACGGGCATTCGAGGAATCCCCGAAGCCACGATTAAGGAGATGGATGACGATGTCACAATGAGTGACACATGGAAGAAATATGAATCGTGTCTTCACACAGTTCATAAAGGAGTCCTGATAACCCTCGCGGCGATTATGCCCATAGCGAACCGTATGATGACGGGCAATAAATTCACAACCGTCACCGAAGACATGAACTCTGCGATTGCGGCGCTTACAGCGACCAGCAATTTCTTGTCATACAGACGATTCGAAAACGTCTATAAATCGGTAACTACCGACGCAGGCAAAGAGGTCGCGCGTTCAAAGAAAGTGGTCGACAACAACGGAAAAGAGTATACTCTTTTTCTACCGCCAAAACCGATCAAGGGCAAGCCACTAGACCAGTCGAAGATGTTTGGAGGCCAGCTCCAATACCTCTTCAAACAGGTGGAGACAAAAGCAAAACAGTCCAAACACCTAGACGGCAAGAAGGACACGAATACGGCTAAGTTCAAAAAGTCCAGGTCGGATTTTCGGGGACGCCGATCAGGACAGTCAGCGAGCAGGTTCGGATTCCGGAACCCCTCCTACCAGCCGCGGGGATGAGGCCAATGCAACCAGTATGGCTGGAACGACGGCAACCGCCCCTTCCGGAGAGACAATGCTCCCCAGAAGCAGTTCCCCAAGCCGGGGAACAAATAGAGGAGGTAACACAACCCAGTGTAAGCACCTTTGTGGCAGGGAATGTTATTAACCACATTAATGATTGGGAAAACATCACTAATAACAATAATGTTCTCAATATCGTTAGAGGGGTCTTTATACCTTTCATAGAAACCCCCATACAAGACAGAATGCCATTCCCATATCGCTTTTCGATAGAAGAACAGCTCGAACTAGATTCTGAAGTAACTAAATTTCTAAGCAAAGGCATTATTACACCCGTGCAACATACCAATGGGGAATACATTTCCAATATTTGTTCAAGGCCAAAACCCAATGGCGACATTAGGATGATATTAGACCTAACAACACTAAATAAATTAGTCGAATACAAACATTTCAAAATGTTCTCCTTAGAAACAGCCCGAGATCTTGTGATGCCCGACGCTTGGCTGGCAAGTGTAGACTTAAAAGACGCCTACTATACAATCCCCATTTTTCAAGCGCACAGGAAATTCCTCCGCTTTATTTGGAAGAGACAACTATATGAATTTACTTGTCTGCCCAATGGTTTAGCTTGCGCACCACGAATGTTTACCATGCTACTCAAACCAGTTTTTGCAGAAATGGCCATTAAAGGCCACGTCATGTTTCCTTACATTGACGACTCTTTTATAGTAGCAAGTACTAAAACTGATTGTTTGTTAGCGATTAGAGACCTTTGCTACTTGCTAACTAAGTTGGGGTTTTACATCCACGACTCAAAGTCGGTATTAAAACCAACAACAATCCTGAAATTCCTAGGTTTCTTCATAGACACAAAGGAAATGACAATATCATTAACTAATGACAAGATTGAAAAATTTGTGTTAACAACAGATCAACTATTAGCCATTAAACGACCAAAAATCAGACAAGTAGCAGTACTGATAGGACTTATGGTAGCATATGCACCAGCGGTTTTATATGGAAAAGCGCATATCAAATCACTCGAAATTGATAAGAAAATTGCTCTGACTAAAACAAAAGGCAATTTCGAAAGTCTTATGACTATTTCAAAGGCGGGGCATGACAACATTTTTTGGTGGCTACAAAACATACATGATTCCACTAATCCCATCCGAATGGATGAACCCAACACAACGATTACCACAGATGCCTTGTTGGAAGGTTGGGGAGCACATAGAAACAACATAGCTATGGGGGGCCGATGGCTGGATGATGAGATCCAAGACCACATTAATGTCTTAGAATTAAGAGCCATCCTTTTGGGACTGACAAGCTTAGTTAAAATACATAAGCTCACAGTCCAGGTGCTAACGGATAATACTACAGCGATGGCTTACATTAGAAACATGGGGGGTACCAAGTCCTCAGCATGTAACACAATAGCAAAATTAATTTGGGATTGGGCCGAACAACAAAAGGTTTGGTTAACCGTTGCACATATTCTGGGGTCAGAGAATACATTAGCCGATAGTAAAAGCCGCCATTTCCATGATCACTTGGAATGGTCGCTCAGTGACGCCATTTTTGATATTATTTGCCAAAAATGGGGAGTTCCAGAAATAGACCTTTTCACCTCAAGAAAGAACAAAAAACTTAACAAATACGTTTCATGGCATCCAGAACCACACGGTTGGCGGGTGGACGCTTTTTCTTTAACTTGGAATAAAGCTTTCTATTATATCTTTCCACCATTCAGCCTAATCAGCAGAGTAGTCAGAAAGATCAGACACGACAGAACACACGCAGTGCTGATAGTCCCGGACTGGAACACACAGCCATGGAGGGCAGCAGTGACTTGGGAAACAAAAGACACTTTATCATTCCCAAGAGGACCAATAAACCTACAACATCAGGGAAAGGTCACAACCCAGGGCGAAGTGTCAACAACCCTGTTGTTGGCATTCCTTTTCTGAGTAAATACTTAGCAAAATACGGACTTGACAAAATTACTAAACAACGCTTAATGTCCCATGCCTGGAGACCAGGAACAGTAAAGCTATACTCAAACTACCTCAAGAAATGGGGCCTCCATTGCTTAATCCATAAGGTTAAGCCGATGGAACCCTCAATAGCCCAAGTTGGCAGATTCCTCCGAATGATGGAAGATCAAGGACTCGGGTATGGAGCCATTAATGCAGCGAGGTGCGCCCTTTCTGTTATCCTGCCTAGGATTGAGGGAGAGACTATCGGGAAACAAGAAGTCATACATTGGATTATGAGATCCATTTACCAACGCAACCCTCCCAAACCTAAGTATAGTCGGTTCTGGGACGTCTCTACGGTATTTAGACTTTTCCAGTCATGGCCGGAAAACAAGCATTTGTCAGTCCAACAATTAGGACAAAAAGTAGCAGTTTTATTACTCCTAGTAACTGGTCATAGAGGACAACCAATTGTAGCCCTCTCGTTGAACGGTCTCGACATAGATAGAGACAAGGCGACGTTTGACCTGGACAAATTGCTCAAGTCAAACAGAACGGGAGATCCGCTCTCCTCTGTGCATTTAACTAGCTTCCGCCAAGATAGGAAACTATGTATAGTTTCTGCCATTAGGGAATATATATCCAAGACTAATATATTACGACAATCAAGACAGCTCTTGGTGAGGTTTATTAAGCAACACAAAGCTATCTCCCGAGACACGCTCGTGAGATGGACAATTACGGTTTTAAAGGCGCAGGCATTGACACCGAACGCTATGCGTCACACTCAACTAGAGGAGCGATGGCTTCCAAAGCAAGGAAGTTGGGAATCTCTGTTAGGAGGATCCTGACACACGCCGGCTGGAAGACGGCGAAGTCGTTTGCAAAACATTACAACAAACGACTGGAAAAGGACAGCGGGATTGCCACCCGCCTACTCACCAACTAACAAGACCTGGTGAGAAGTACAAATTTCTCAAATTTGTATTATACTGACTATTATTATTATGTTCGTCAGATTTTTTTGGATAAAAGTAAGGCTACGTGAAGGTCTCCCTCGACCATGATCAGCCAGAGGCTTAGTACCGAGGTAAAATAGTATAGTTATACAAATCTTAACTGGTACAGATGATGGATAAGTCTTGTTTTCCCGAGGTACAAGCCTCGGATGGTCGTGGGCTAGGGCCCACCCACCACACCCTGCTACGACCATTCCGATCGCTTCCGCCGAGAGAGAACTGGAGGTTTCCATCATTAAAGCTCACTTTTATCCCGATTAATTAGGTGAATGTTGCTGTACCCGGATGTTGCTTCCTTCTCCCTAGCCCACGACCATCCAAGGCTTGTACCTCGGTAAAACAAGAGTTATCCATCAGCTGTACCAGGTAAGATTTGTATAACTATACTATATATCCATTTGTCATTTTGAACGACTACAATATCTGAAAAAAATGGATTTGAGGATGGTGACTTGTGAAACAGATAAGTAGGGCCTATCTGGAATATGTAGGCTACATTTAAGAAACTAGCAGATTGGAATCATAAACAGAGCTCATTTCATAGGTTTGATGTCCAAAGTTTCAAGTTATTCTAGTAATAATTCATGATTTGATTGAGGTATAAAGTGTACAGGCGCCAATCGATCGGTACGTGAAACTTGGTGAGCGACGTCCCTACCTATGTACACATATTTGCTTTAAACAAACAAACCATGAAGCATCTTCAAAAGTATTTTATTCCTGTAAAAAATTGTGTGCATGAAAGTATGAATTATCAGCATCTTTCTTACAGAGGTGGGATCACTCACATGATAGATTAATTGATTAGTGATGATTTTATCCCTGTTGCTGCATAGATAATATTCACTGCATCACTCACAAAAAGGATAGGGAACCAGGTCATTTTTACTCAAAGATACTACTACAATGCTAAGAAAGGTCACCACAGCAGGTATCATTACAGCCATTCAAACTTGAGAACATCCAACACTGGGCTGGCAGGCTTGTCCTCCGTGTTCCCGGCACCACCAGGATCGAGATCCCCCTCCTTGAATCCAGCCTCCCTCCCCTCCACCTCCGAGGCAAACAACTTCTCACCACCCATCTCACAAGAACCCTTTCCTCAGGCCTTTCAACAACAATCCACAGAGCCGCGGCCTACCTCCGAGATGGCACCCGTGGTCACCCTCACATCTCCTACCGTCTCAAGAACGCCATCACCACCCTCAAGGACTCCCACGGACCCCACATTGCAGACTTCGCCATGAGCCCTCGCAAGCCAAAATTTTACATCGGGTTTCCATCCCAGTGGAAACCCGAACCACCAACCTAGTTGCTGCCAAGGCGGCTTACACCACCCCAGAACTCCACTCCCTGGCTCTCGAGGCCATAACTCAGGCGAAGGTGGAATTTCCTCTCGCAAAGGCTGTCTACACCGATGGCTCCCTTAACCCAACATCAGGTAGAGCAGGAGCCGGAATCTTCATCCCCTTCTCCAACACAAAGAACACCACCAGGGTGTCAGACTTTGCTTCCACTCTCGATAGAGAGCTCGCCGCCATTCACTTGGCCCTCGAAGACCTCCACAACTCAAGTGCCATCATCATTACCGACTCTCTGAATGCCATCAAAGAGATCGCCTGCCCAAATGCCTAACACTCTCTTGCTAAAGCAATCCAGATTAAAATCTTGACCAGACATCAGGCACACCTCAACACAGTCCTGCTATGGGTCCCCTCGCATATAGGACTGTATGGTAATGACCAGGCCGACTGTGCCGCTCTAGCCAGTGCCAACTGAGCAGATGTAGAGACAGCCATCCTTCCATCCATCACCAAACTGGCCGTCGCCGCTTCTCGAGCCACCACCAAACTCTGGGAACGAGCCACACATAAGGAACAAGTACGGAACCCTTATTCAATAAGCTGGCTCTGGTACACCCTTGTCAGAACAAACATCCCCCATCTAGTCGGCCTTCCTGCTTCTACCCAAGTCGCCATCAACCGCTTCAGGATGGGCTACCACCATTGGATTGATGTCCCAAACCTCCAGCACTGTACCTGCGGAACTAAGATCTTTAATGAGTCCATGAGTGGTTGGACTCATGTGGCGCCGTCAACAAATCTGCCATCAGTGACTTCATGGAGGATGCTGACCGCCAACTCAGCGACAATAGGGCCGCTCTGGCTATCCTCTCCAGGATTTCCAAGTCATCCTGGAACGCACTTGCTTGCTTCTACCGCCAGAACGCAGACATCATCAACACTGTCGGTCGCCCAGAGCATGACATCGGGGACTAGCAGGCCCCACCTCATCGCCATAGCTGACTTGGTGCCACTACTAACTAACCACTAATTTTCACTGGCAACAAACAGATAACCCCACCCTCTGCCTAACTAATCCCATCCTCACTTCACTTCCTCACTTCACCTCTGGCTTTGGCCGGACTTACGGTGCATACTGGTGAATCTGGAGCGACTGAAGTTTGGATCCTGGTCGAGTCAAACCGACTTATAAAATGGGTACCTGTTGCTGCTTGGCACTCGGCGTTATGAAATCAGGACAGAGAGTGGGCGCACAGTGTCAGGATAATGGGACTGTGGGGGACATCAGGTCATGGTGCCAGCGGCCTGATTTTGCAGTGGGGCAGCAGTATAAAGTAGCCATGAGTGCGCGCTCTTACAAGTCGGTGCACATCCTGGTATGGCCTAGGGTATTACTGGGGTATAAAACTACACCAACCACCCATCCTCCCCCGGCCCTCTCAGATGACTGTGGTTGGACTCTTAGGCTGCCTTTTTCCTTCCTCCCCCCCCTCCCCGCTACCCCTCAATTCCTCTGATCATTACCCACCGGAAGCCAACTCCCGACCACATGGGACTGCTTTCAGTGGTGCCCATTCAGTGCTGCAGATTTGCAGCCTTCAGCGCACCAATGCGACTGAAAACTCCCCAAAACAACAACATTCATTTACGATATATTATTCTATCCAGAATATATGGTTAGGTTCTGTAAGTTTGTATGTACAATGGTTTGGAAGCAATGGGAAGGCATACAGATTCAGAAAATTACGAAGAACTTATATCCAGTTATTCAAACTTATTGTGACTCACAGGCACAGGCATCTATCTCACTGTGAGTGTGACATTTTTGTTTTTGTCAGTTTTACTGTCCTGTAATTTTAGTGTAAAACCAGTTTTCCCTTTCTGGACAAAACACTAATATGAATAAGCAATGCTTAGGACCGACCCCCCAATATAACTACAGCAAAGTATTTTATGATTGCTCATGTATTCTTTTACTCCACTCCCTGAAATTCTAGCAACTCGGGTGACCCAAATATGGCCGTCATTTCAGCGGAGTAAACTATTAATATTTCATTTGTGCATCCATGTTTACGACAAATTGTTATTTATTTCTTTTATTTTTGAATAAAATCTAAGTTTTGAACTGTGTGTATCGGAAAATTCTATGGCAGCGGGCATTTGTTTTGATGTATTATTAACCAATAGCTGACCCTGAATACCGTCAATTGGACTTATGGCCTTGAGAGCGTCGATGCAGAGTAGTGTGGAGGAACACGTACACTGGTCCCAGTGACGTCATCACACCATATATGGAAGATCTGTAGCAAGGGACCAATGTCGTTGTTCCGCGACTTGGCTTGTGCTACTCTGCGGCGGGGCATCATTAAGGCGTTAGGCCAATCGCTGTCATCCATCTTGCTTGCTCCGTATCGAAGTTTGACGATCTATTTCCGTTTCCGTTTGCTTGATTTTGATTATTCTGTTATTCAACACAAGTTTACAAATGGCGGTGCCCATTGAAGGCTATTTCCATTTCTGGTTGCTGGATTTGGGTGATTTCATGTTCCACCTCTATGAATATAGGTATTGTTTATGTATTTATATGTGCACATGTTAGACCTAAGCCTCCCCAGAGGGTGGGTCGGTATGATTGCACATGTATTTCCTTACTCCACTCACGGTGTTCGATTTGAAATTCTAGCAACTCCGGTGATCCAAGTCACGGTCATTCTTTCCGCGGAATAAACTATTAATATTTCAAATCTGCATCCATGTTTATGTCAAATTGTTCTTTATTTCTTTTAATTTTGATTAAAATCAAAACTTTGAACTGCGTATATCGGCAAATTCTATGAAAGCGGGGATTTGCTTTGATATATTATTAACCAATTGCTGACTTGTTCAGTTGATATGTGGAGGAACACGTACACTGGTCCCAGTGACGTCATCGCACCATATATGGAAGGTCTGTCGCGAGGGACAAGGGTAGTTGTTCTGCAACTTGGCTTGTGCTACTCTGCGGCGGTGCATCATTAAGGCGTTAGGCCAATGGCTGCGTAGTGTAGTTCGACAAACTATTTCCGTTTCCGTTTGCTGGATTTTGATTATTCTGTTATACAACACAACTTTACAATTGGCGGCGCCCATAGAGGCCTATTTCCGTTTCCGGTTGCTGGATTTTGGCAAAATCCTCTGTGTGTATTGTTTATGTATATATATATATATATATATATATATATATATATATATATATATTTATATATATATATACGCGTGTTAGTCATTAGCCTCCCCGTGGGTGGGTCGGTATTATGCTCCCGATATTAGGACTGTCATTTTTAATTCAACATCATCTTTAATTAATAGGACATTTGTGTTTTGCATTGATTTTAGCATAATTCCTGAATGATTGCAAACATCATAGATGTAAGTAGATAAAAGATTCACCTGGTACTTGTAGTACACGGGTTAAGGACAACGTAGTGTAAATACAGGCGAAAAGAGGTTTAGTATGGAACCTGAACTAGAAACTGTGGCTCCAGTATCAAATGGCTGCATATATTGCCACAGAGTTGGTGAAATAGGTGGGAATGCAAAAAGACAAGATGGCGGCCAGAGAACGCCGTCGATTTCACTTTTAAATCTGATTAAACTAGATATTATATTATATTTTTCAACTCAAAGGTATCAGGCTATCAATAAGACATATGTAAAGAATAAATGTTGCTTCTTAGATTGTGAAATTAGGCTCTCATTTCCTTAACCCGCTTTTTCGACCGTTTTTATATAGGGTTGGTATTCATCTGTGTACTGCGAGTATGGGGTGAATACTTTATCTAAGATGTAATATGATTAATGAAACGTAGTGTCTACCCATACATGACCGTACGGGTAGGCGTAAGTCTAGGCGTATGTGTGTGTGCTGCGCGCACATCTGTACGGTTAGGGCTAGGGTTAGGGTTAGGGCTATTTCCACCAAATTCTAATTTTAATTTATTATATATATTTAAGCATAGGGTCTAAATAAAATCATGAATAAACTCAGTGAAACTGGGTATGGCGTCACGTATGCGTAGACACTGTTAAAGATACGGGAGGAATGTGCATGTACGCCTAGACTTTGATTCTACCAGTACGGTCACATATGCTTAGCAACTGCTAAAGATACATGAGGAATGACCGCGCATGCTCACGTATGCCGAGACTTCAACTCTACACATACGGTCACCTATGGGTAGCCACTGCCTTAATGGCAAAGACAGTAAGGCCTATTACTCAACTCAACATAGGGCCTACATGGCATTGTGGCAACTTGTGCATCCACCACAACAAAGTGGCATTATTTTATTAGTCTTGAATAAAATAAAGACATGAACACATTTCTATGTCTAAATTCAAAGTGTAAACTATGTGGAGATAAACTTGGTAGAAAGTTATTCATGTATTTATTATTGATATCCTGGTTCAAGAGACATATATATAGAGATTGAACTGCGCTTAGTGCCTATTGAAAATAGTTCATATAAATATATTGGCCGTTTTATGTCTAAAGATAATATTAATTGGTTGTGTTTTGCAATAGATGCTGGGTAGTTCTATTTGAATGTGATCACAATATTTTCTATAGGATAATTGTGTGTGACCATCTTAGTGTCATAGTATAGGCCCCCCATATTTGGTAATATTGTTGTCTTGTAAAGTGACAAGGGGGAATTCTCATTAGCATAGTCCCTCAATTTTCTAAGAGTCATTGGTTTTAGGCCTACTTAATTAATGTCCAACGGGTAGCATAGAGCTAAGTGTCATTAACAGATAGGCCTATTTGTAGGATTCAACCCAGTTCAGACCAACACCCCCTATTTTCAGGTATATTGGTAGTGTTCTGGCCATGGTGGTCATCGATCCATAGATTACATATCTTCTAGGTTTGTTTTGGTCCTATTCTAGCTTTCTTGATTGTTTTAGTAGTAAAACAAGTGTTAATGTATGTAATGTTAAATGCTTTTTTGAAATCAAGAAACACTGAAATATTGAATTCACCATTATCTATGTTTGTTACTTCATGTAGTGGGGATGCAAGACCTTTGGTGGTGGATCTATCTTATATGAATCCATTTTGATGATTATTAGTTAGGTATTTAGATGACTGGAGGAACACATTTATATGGTCATGCACACATATGTTCAATTATTATTCTAAGAGTAGTATGCTGGTATATATAGCTGTATATGCTTCTTCTATGTAACCCATTAAAATATGCCAATAACAAGAGCCTTTACTTCTTTTCCCCCATTACAGAAATGCGAAAGTTGTCCTGTACGTAGAGCCATAAAAACAACACACGCTTTGATGAAGGTTCTACAATGACAACTGCCTTATGGATTAGGACCCCACAGAAGTGACACTAATTAATGCATGTCACAGTGCAGAACAATAAATAGATAATGTCTTTAATCTATTTAAGCAAACTCATGTGCAAAGTATTTATTTATTTGACAGTATTTTTTAGACCATCAGAGACTAGATACCCCCAACAGCTAGTCACTTTACTGTTTCCAGATATGTACCCCCACTATTACATCTGATTGGAATAATTCTTTACCAAAGTATTATTTTGATGTGGACTTCGCATACTTCATGATGTGCTGGACTTGCTAGTACCTTTACCCACAGGCTGTTTCCAGATATGTACACCCTGCTAGTACATCCGACGGGAATAATAATTTACCAAAGTGTATTATATTGGATGTGGACTTGACATACTTCATTGGGATGTGATGGACTCACTAACTATTGAAGGTTCACCATCCAACAACTGTCACGAGTCAAACCCTATTGGACTTCCACCTTGGTTGATCCTTCTTGGAGACTTGTACTTTACAGATAATACTTATTTCTAATCACTTCCTTGTTTATTTCTTGGCAGACTTGTACCCCATAGCTCTATATTGTGTTATCAAATATAATAAAGCTAAAAGTTTATATGTAAGGCTTGCATCTACTTTACCATATTTTATAGAACTTGCATTAAATAAATTATATGATATGCTGTATCACTCATTTTCTCCCACATATGTACCTTATTCTTAAGTGTTTCATTGCCGGTAGCATTCTGCTGCATAACCTAATCAGGGTTATCTTGAACATCATAACCAGAAATGTGAATTGGTGGGTTTCAGATTGGTATTTCAATAATTTAGATGTAATAAAAAATGTGTTGTTTTGATATAGTTTGATAAACCAACTAGATTCTGAATAAAATAAAAACAACACTGAATTGTTTTTCTGTGATTTTATTGCATCATTTCAATAAGAAAATTATTTACACTGTGGCACGATCAGACAATATTGGCCAACAATACACAGAAGACAGCCAGAATATTAAACCTATGATCTATACAGTATTTCTTACAAGAAATGCTTTGTTAATACCCGAGATGAAAGTGGTATCTGGCAAAAATGAAAATCTGACAAAATATCTGTAAATAATCGAAACCCTGAAAACAGAATCTGGCTTCAATAATACTACCTTTATCCTAGGAATTATTGTCTTACATTAACCAATATGAAATTTCTACGAAAACATGGATATTCCCCCATTAGGCATAGCACTGCCACAGACTAACAGAAAACTCCCCGGAGTGAGGTTTCATACAGTACTCTCCAAGGACTATCCTAGCTCTCTTCGACTGATCAGTCAGACCAGACTATCTTTGGAGAG
Organism: Branchipolynoe longqiensis; assembly: GCA_030323885.1. NCBI lineage: Eukaryota > Metazoa > Annelida > Polychaeta > Phyllodocida > Polynoidae > Branchipolynoe > Branchipolynoe longqiensis. The sequence goes on from CM059197.1 coordinate 50,471,364, forward strand.
CGTTCCACTCCTTGTGACTATTATCACTCATGCCACAAATTCCTTTCTATCTGCACTCTTTGATGTTCTGCTTGCTTGGGATTTATGTTCAAGCAACATCTCAAGTTCATATATAACAGGATTTAGAGACAAATTGCTGTGCTATATACCTGGCACTTTGTTATACCTAATTGGTGATTATCAAAAGTCATGGAAATCTACAAAATCGCCAAGATCTTTAACTCTGTGATACTAGTTCTTGACCCACAAACTACCTTTAGGTTAATAGTCCAAAGAGATCAGGCCAGAAGTGCATGTAAATGCACTATTTGCAATTTGAAATGGTGTGTGATTGACATAATATGCCTTATAAATATTGTACATTGGTAAAATAACAACACACACAAAATGGTTCTGTTCTTTCTGTCTAATTGTTTGGAATGAGTGGGGACACTCATTTGGTGTCATTGCTGGGGAACAGGGAGCCGCAAATCCGGAAGGGTTACAGGGCAATGGTAGGGGCGTGGGAGCTGGGACTGTCACTCTCCACAGTGGCACTCCTCACTTAATTACCTTAGATGCTCAACTTCCCTCAGCCAGTCACAGCTCTCCATAAAGATGTGGAGTGGCCATCACTGGTCAGTTATACCACCCTCTCAGCCTGACCACTACTCTTTTTTACCCACCTAAACCTCTGATTGATTGGCCTCATAATACAGTACAACCCCGTTAAACCAAGCTTGGTTAAACCAAATGATTGGTTAATCCAAACTTTTTTGAGCGGCCCACAAAATACTACCATTTATCATATAAAAAAGTTGGTTAAGTGCCTGTCACACTATGCCGGATTGAGCAAGGGACAGAATTTTATAGTCCTGTGGTGTTCGGGCATGATAAGTATCAAAATGCATTAAAATGTGTCAAAATGTTGCGATATCGGGTAAAAGGCCACCGGACGAATGGACATGAAGCGGACATGAAGCGTACATGAACAGATAGCCAATGGACGATAACTGGCCTAAACAAACTCAAACCGGACAAGAACCGTAGACGTCAATCCGGCACCATCCGTTCCAAGTTTTGTGCATGTTCAAAACTTGTAACGGATCGGGCCGGATATCAATGGATATCCAACAGACACAAACTGGGCTTTCCTGGATATCAACAGACTTTGTTCAATTTCTTTCCGTTTCCCAATCTGGTGATGTGTGATAGAGCCATTAAACCAAATTATCGGTTGATGTGCGAAAAGGAAGAAGGCAAGGCGGGGGTGGGAAAAGAGGCGTTTATTGTGACGCCTCTGGCAACAGGGTACAGAGCAACGGTGAGGAACAATAAGAGAGGAACAAGTTAGGACAGTCAAGTAAGGTTCCTGAGGAGCAGGAACAGAAATAAGTCAAACAGGGGCTCATAAGGAGCAATGTCAGAGAGGTAAAAGAGTTCAGGTGAGGGGCGCCGAGGAGCCCTCCACCAGAGGAGGAGAGAGGAGAGTTGGAAAGAGTTGGGTGTGTGGGTGGAGGAAAAAGGGCAGAGCGCGGAGGAGGGCCGGAAGGCGAGTGGCTGAGGGAGGCCGACGGGCGGCCTTATAAGGGGAGGGGAGGAGGGCGGTGGCAGTTGAGTGTGAAAGCAGCGGGCCAGGGGAGAGTGAGGACAGAGGGGTGAGAGGCGGACGTCGCGCGAGGTGCGAATGCTGCGCGACGACCGGGTAGGCGGTTTGAGGGTCTCTTCCTCTCCACGCATCAGACGCAATGCTCGCATTACGACCGATGCGTGAAAAGGAAGAAGGCAAGGCGGGGGTGGGAAAAGAGGCGTTTATTGTGAGGAACAATAAGAGAGGAACAAGTAAGGACAGTCAAGTAAGGTTCCTGAGGAGCAGGAACAGAAATAAGTAAAACAGGGGCTCATAAGGAGCAATGTCAGAGAGGTAAAAGAGTTCAGGTGAGGGGCGCCGAGCAGCCCTCCACCAAAATGGAGGAGAGGGCTTGAGGCGCGCCCGAGGCGGGGGCCCGGTGCGCCCGAGGCGGGGGCCCGGAGTTGCAGGTCTGGGTGAGAGGAGGTGTCCGGGGCCTACGTGGACGGGGAGGGGGCGGCCAAAAAGGGGAGGCCCGCTCCTGAGGGCTGCGGGGAGGAGGTCCGGCTGTGTCGTGGAGGCCGGCGGCTGTGCCCGAGGTGCTGGGATGGGCGGTGTGCGGTACGCCGTCTGCCGCCTCGGGGTGGGCGGTGGCGCCCCCTCGCTTCCGGGCATGATGCTGGTGTTGGAGCGGTCCGAGGTGGAGAAACGGTCCGAGGTGACGGGCAACGGTCCGAGGAGGGGCCCGGCGTGGCCGCGGCGCTGGTCCGGGCTCCCTTCCACGGTGCTCGAGGTGGCGGGGGAGGGTGCGCCCCCCCGGCGACGTGTGCCCGAGGTGCTGGGATGGGCGGTGTGCTGTACGCCGTCCGCCGCCTCGGGGTGGGCGGTGGCGTCCCCTGCTTCCGAGCATGATGCGGATGGGCGGCATCTGGGGAGGGTTCCTCGTGAGGCTGGGCTGTGTCTGAGGCGTGAGGTGCGAGGTGATGATCCCCGGCTCTGTCTGGGCGGCGTTTCGATCGGTGATCGCTGGGGGGTTGTCGGTGGTCGTGATGGTCGGCGGCGGTGTTGTCTGGGGAGGGTTCGTCCTGAGGACGGGCGGCGTCTGGGGAGGGTTCCTCGTGAGGCTGGGCTGTGTCTGAGGCGTGAGGTGCGAGGTGATGATCCCCGGCTCTGTCTGGGCGGCGTTTCGATCGGTGATCTCTGGGGGGTTGTCGGTAGTGGTGAGGAGGTTGTCGGCATGGGTGAGGCGCCGGAGATGGCCCCCCCGGCCGGCCGGGGGGGCCGGCGGATCAAAAATCCGCCGAGGCGGCCGGGGTCTGTGCTCCCGGGAGCGGTGCTTGAAGGAGGGGGGTGCGCTCCCCCGGCGACGCGTGCCCAAGGTGATGGGATGGGTGGTGTGCTGTACGCCGTCCGCCGCCTCGGGGTGGGCGGTGGCGCCCCCTCGGGCTCACGGGCGTCCCCTCGGGCTCGCGGGCGGCTCCGTCGGCGGCTGCTGTGCTGTCTGGGGAGGGGCCCGGCGCGGCCGCGGCGGTCGTCCGGGCTCCCTTCCGCGGTGCTTGAGGTGGCGGGGGAGGGTGCGCCCCCCCGGCCAGGTGTGCCCGAGGTGTTGGGATGGGCGGTGTGCTGCACGCCGTCCGCCGCCTCGGGGTGGGCGGTGGCGTCCGCTCGGGCTCGCGGGCGGCTCCGCAGTCCAGGGCGTCGGGGCGGGCCATGATCGCTTGAGGTGGCGCCGGGGGCCGAGCCCCGGCCGGGGCGCGCGCCCGAGGTGCCGGGGCGGGCGCTGTGGTGTAGACGGGCTGGCCCTTTGGTGCAGGTGGGGGGGTCTCCGGGGAGGCTCGGGGCCCCCCCGACTCCAGGGCGTCCATACGGGCGTCCATAAGGGCGGTAGTCTGGCGGTACTGGGTCTGGAGGCGCTGGATGGCCTCCATGATCGCCGTCGTGTCGGCGCCCGAGGTGCGGTCCGAGGGCGCCGAGGGGGACGCCTGGGCCGAGGAGGGTGAAGCGCCCCGCGGAGATCTTGAGGAGGGTCCCGGCGTGGCCAGGGCGGTCGTCCGGGAGCCCTTGCCTTGTCCTGGCATGCTTGGGGCGGCCTGAGGAGTTGCAGCAGTCCGAGGTGGAGTCCGGCGAGGTGAGGTCCAAAGGAAAAAGCGCAGAGCGCGGAGGAGGGCTGGAAGGCGAGTGGCTGAGGGAGGCCGACGGGCGGCCTTATAAGGGGAGGGGAGGAGGGCGGTGGCAGTTGAGTGTGAAAGCAGCGGGCCGGGGGAGGGTGAGGACAGAGGGGTGAGAGGCGGACGTCGCGCGAGGTGCGAATGCTGCGCGACGACCGGGTAGGCGGGGGGAGGGTCTCTTCCTCTCCACGCATCAAACGCAATGCTCGCATTACGACGAATCCAAACAAACTTGTCTGGCCCCAGGCCACTCCGGTATGGTTAAACCAAACCTTCATGTCGTTATGAGGTCATCTGAGACCCCACTGACTTTTTTATATGATAAATGGTGTTATTTTGCAGGGCCGCCAACACTTTTTGTTATTAAAGGCCCAGTCACAGCTTAACCTTTTTTACCAATTGTTTAAACCAGCTTGGTTTACCAGGGTCATAATGTACATAAATACAATAATCAAAGTGTCCACATACATTGTATATTACATGTTTAATACACACTTACTCAAAGTCAAAGCCAAAGCTTGGTTAAACCAATGATCGGTTAGTCCAAACAAATTTCTAGGGGCTTCAAGTTTGGTTTAACGGTGTTACACTGTAAATTGCAAACAGAACAAACTACACAAACTTACACATTATCATAATTAATTCATATAATTTACCAAATGCCACCTAGCATGTTACTGTTTGATATTTGCATTGTGTGTTTATTGTTTGTTTTACCATGTCACATGTCTCACTACATTTCACACATTGTTCATTCATAATTCATAGAACTGGAGACTGAATTAGTGCAACATACAAAACCTTATTACAAGAGCAATTACATAATCAAAGCATACATCCTTGGTTAAGCAAATTACATATCCATCACCACAAACAAGATTATTTTTTAGTAAATCAACCAGAACTTGTACACACAAGCAGCATACTATGTAGTCCAGAAATACCTTTGTAGCACACATTTCCATCAAACATTTTTTCTTTTTAATTTGAGAAATATGTTATTTAAATGTGTTGGTCATATGTATCAATCTACCTGGCATGTGGTACGATAAACACAATAATTTTATTTTAATAAACCCAAATAGTCATCATTTCTTTGAAAATTCAAGTATCATAATAAGATTTGTTCCACATGTGTAGGACTATTGGGGGAGCATGCCCCTTAGAGTTTTTACAGTTTAGCAATAGACATTATTAGACTTTTGCCCCTTTTCCCGAAATAACAGGGGTCTCGACCATCGGTCGCAATCATCCAAAAGACGCTTATCAGACACTCAGTCTCCCAAGTTAGGATAAAAGTACAGGCTGTAGGGTAGAGGAGAAGTGATAACAATTTTGAATCTAAATACGGTTAGTGTTATCAGGGTTAATATCGACCTGCACTGTACCCGGCTCCAGTAGTAACTGACCGTAAACCCATTGGCATTCACCACAACAGGTGAATCCCCATAGAGATCGCAAATGCTACGAAGCCATTGGGTAAGGACAGATGCACTCATATCATCCAGCATTATTCAAGTAGAACTCATATACATTTATCAATATAGGACCAATGCTGTAGCTAGTACTGGGGAAGAAGGGAGCAGTTGTCTTGCACCCCACCCCCCTTAAAAAACACTGCCAAGTTCTTCTTTTTTTTACCCCAAACTACACAATCTCATGCTCGAGCTAAACACAAATAATGTGTTAATTTACTGTTTATTTATATCATCCTTTTCAGTATGTAACCTCCTTGAAATGGCCTGAATTAGATTTTCTGTTAGATGGTCTTGTAGCATATTGAAGTACCATAAGAGATGTTCCAATTTGATAATGACAATCGTCAACTGGATTGAATTCATCGTGTAGTGGTATGCCTCTGAACAACAGGCTTAAGAGCCAGCAAAGTAATGATCTAGAGGTGTATATTCAGAGATGCACCAATTGCCAGCTCAGCATATGCCCCTGTTTGGTGTGTAATGTATAGTGCAGTTCCTTGCTATAGTAGAGTTCCCTTGTCCAGAACACAGTAAGCTAATAATTAGCTTCGTGCTTCGTCAGTGTAGCCTCCAAAATGAAAAAAGAAATACTATTGGTCACTACTTCCAGCTAGGTGCAGAATTATTTCCCTCAATTTGACTACAGAAATAGAGAAATGATACTTTCTACAACACAGTATGTTGGTTCCATTGCAAAAACAAATAAGAATGCAGAATTCATGCAAAAGAAGTGAACATACAAGGGTTCAGACACCAAACCTTTTAAACACCAATACAAAAATGGAGATAAACATTGGAGTCAAACCTTCAAAAGGTTCATTTTTACTTTAATATATATTTCCATTGCTCCATAACCATTTCAAAACAAGAGAAGTGGAATTAGTGAGATTTAAAATTGCCCTCACGTAGCAATCTTAATTCAATTTTTGGTTTGGCATTTACATAATTTTTTGCCTCAACTCTTCCGTATTACAATTGTCTGGCTTCAGTATTAACCACCCACTAATTTGTTTCAACCAAGTTGTGTCATTGTCCATATTGCTGCGGCAATATGGGTAATTCGGGACAGAGGCGTACACACCCTCCCCCCACTCCTTCCCCCCCCTTTTTTTTCCTCCGTCACCTTACTGCCCTACCCCGCCACTCAACCTACCGGACTTAACTCCAGGCGGCGACACCCTCGCCCCCCAGCGCTGGAGCCGACCCAGGTACCCGCCAGCCCTGACTTCACTTCCACCCTCCCCATACTCCACCCACTTCTCCACCTGACGCCGGACCAGCAAGACCTATTTTCACTCGCCTATCCTGGCTGATCTCCAACCCTACATCACCATGCCGGCACGCAAAACCACCCGACGATCTGTAGCGACCGCAGCTACATCGGTCGACGAAACTACACGAACACCACACCAAAGAGGACAACCACGCTCCGTTATAGTGAAAACTAAACCTGTATCGGACGAGACAACCGACGACGAGATGTCTGCGGTGGCGCAGCTATCACTACTCCGCCAGTCTGTGACCGACTCGATCAGACAGCAAGCCGACATAGCCAAGACCATGTCGGACAGAATACAGGCCCTGGAGACTGTTGGGACGAGTAAACACTCAAAGAATAACTCGTCTGATGACAGGCCCATCAAGAAACGCAGGAGGCACGAGACCCTGGACTCCCCCCGATCGCCACCCACACCACGCGCCCGCTCCCCACATGCACGATCGCCATAACCAACGCCACGCAGCCACCGCACCCCAAAGGAGGTACATTCATGGACAAAAGCACAACCTCAGAATTTGCCAATTTCACTGTTTTTTTCCAAAAAGCACTGATTAGGCATGCACCAGCCTATTATGGAAGAAGGGAAGGAGTCTGGGTAATTTCATTGAAAACTTGAGATAGTATGGCCGGGGGAGGCCCTACTATATATATATATATATATATATATTTATAACTCTGATAATTAACCCTTCAGCTTTGATTCTACTATATAATTCAAAACCACAGAAATTCACTTTTTGGGCTAATCAATTTATTAATCAGGCTTAACACATTTTTACAGAAGACTCTGATATAATTATCAATAGCTAACAATTAAGACAAGCTAAGACCTCATCAGTACAGACGATACTAATTCTCTTGTCCTGATCTATTCTATCATCCTGGATAGTACAACCCAGATGAGATATTGAGCCTGACTACCTAGATTACTTATTTGCAGGTAATACATTATAATAGTTATCTATTTAGTGATTATTAGTTTAAATGTTGAAGATTAATTTTTCTTAGGAATTGAAAACAGGAGCCATCAGCTAGGGGGTGATCACGGTCATACTCTCGAAGCACACCAGGCACACATCAATTGCTTTTCATTTTTACACACAGGCAAATAGAGGAAAGGCCATTCTAGTTCTCAGCAGAAGCAGATTAGGAGGGAGGGAGGGATGGTTTAAATTGCAGATATGAAAGAGATCTGATCTGTACTGAGCAACCAGCAGGTGAGGAATGAATTAAATTTTGAATCGACCTCCAGAAGTTAACTTCGACCAGGGCTAACAAATCTCCACTGCACTTGGTATCTATGGTTAGCATCACTATGGAGCCCATCATCAAAGCCTTGAATGATGCATGTTACTGGCAACATGGACCATGCATTGATGCACAACTACATGGCCTGATCCTGTATCACTGATTCATCAAACTGAGACTAAATTGAATAATAAATAAATAAAATGGAAAGAACACAGCTGCAAACAATCAGCAATAATACCATAACTACTGGCTATGGTTATTAGTTACTACTTCAAACCTGGAAATGTGAATATACAGAAAGTTGATAGGCCTATATCAGGTAAATATAAACACATTTCATGCATGAGCACAATAGGTATCTTCTATTTTATTATTTATATTCATTCAAGTTGATGCTGAAACACATTTTATCAAGGATTTATGTGGTGTTTTGGTCATTAAATACTTGGAGCACCTCAAAACTATGTTTTGTTAAACACCCCAAAAAAACAGAAGCTCAACCCTAGCCCAATCCAACTACAAAAAAATACAAACAAATAATCAGCACATCTTGCCACATAGTCAGAGTAGATATCTGCAATCATGGGTGGTCTCCCTGTCACTATGAGGTGACAGGGAGACTAAATTCATTTATGCAACTCCACAGAAAGTAGGCATACCTTTTTTTTTTCATTGTAGTTTTTGCAGTTCTTACCAGAAGAAACATGACTTAATAATAATGAGAGAGTGCTAAACTGATATTCACAACTCTGTGTCTGCCGCTCCGCATCTAGCTTTCTGCAAGTTTAGCACTTCAACTTCAAGTTATAAGGCTGATTCTCACTCAGTATCACATAGTTTAAAGCCAATCACTGAATCAGCCTTAAGCTAAGATTTGACATACAGATGCGATGTGCAACATAAATAACCATGCCGACCCCCCAATAGCCAATGTCTAATTTTTGTGCTGGAGGGGGGGTCGTTAAACAACAACAAAAAGAAAATATACACATGCCATTTTTGTGTTATTTTGCTCCAAATTTGTGAAGGAAAAATCAAAATTACTGTTGTTTTCTATGGCAAATGCAGCAGCAGTTTGCATTCACATTCAAACATATGGAAGCACCACTGTTTATCTACCTGCTTTTCGATTTGTTGTCGCATTTGCATTTGCATGCCGCATAAACGGAATCTTAGCTTAAGAGTTACATGTTGCCAGGACGTAAAACTGCAACAATCAACCGACTGTAAATCAGCAAGGTTTTTTTTTCTTTCTTGGTACATTATTTGTTTAAGCAGGGGAAATTTCAGTCACAGACGACTGGTCTTCCTCATTCCACTGCTCCTTGCCCTATCCTAGTAATGCCGAGCGCCTGGCGAGGAAGCGACAAGCATAAATTTGTACGTCATTCGTTTGACTCGACCACAATTCGAACCCACAAACCCACAATCTACCAGCACAGGAGACTGACGCTCTAACTCATTGGGCCATCCCGTCTGGTTAATGTTTATTTCTATATTTTCAATTTTGTCAAATTATGTCAATAATGCTCTCATTAACAAAAAAAATTTGGACTAATGTCAAATAATAATTCTGCATGTCTGTGTTGCTCATTTAAAGCTGCGTTTACACGGGCGAGTTGAAACGTCCTAGGTAGAACCAGTTGCCTAGATCGTTTTAAATGTGTCCATGTAAACGCGCCACTGCGGCGTTTTAGGGCTGAAACGTTTCAGCTGGAACGTTCCGCGTATACCACCTAGGTAGGTGGTCTAGAGGAACCGTTTTCGATAAAACGTTTCAGGTAGAACGCTTTGTCTTAAAACGTTTTACTTTTGGCCGTGTAAAAGCAGCTTTAGACAATTTAATTCACCCAGGTTAAGATGGCAAACTTTGTTTGCACTGTCAAATCAGCATGTTATGATGTGCAAAAACTGTCAAACTCACATATCACAATTTACAGTGTTTTACTAACACCAAATATGCATCAAGACCAGTCCGAACATCTTCACCACACTGTAAATAATACTACTAATACAATAATAAAAATACCAACCTGCATAAGCAAGACAGTAGGCCTACTGAGATCCATGAGAGTAGACAAAGGGATAAAACCAACAACTAAAAAGTGGACGGGTCCCCTAGCCTGACTCTGCTGTACATATACCTTAACTTGATGTTATTGTCAGTTCCTTCCCAGATTAAGATTGCTATAGTAAGCTTTAGATTTGAGGACTAGAATGGAAATAAGTTTGGCAAAACTTGTATCAGTTTCAGAAGTCATTGTTGGTGCAATATTTATGCATATCAATATTATTACTTTGATGAAATTCATAATTTACTGCATTGATTTGTTGGCTTCATAAACTATTCAACACCAGGGGGAAGCACATATAACTCAAAAGCTTCTCACGCTAAATGCCATTGTAACAGTAACACTATATATACAGTAACATATATATGCACACTTTGTTTCTATCGGCTATTTGAACCCATTCTGGGGCGTTTGGCGTAGCTAGGCGTACGCCCGTAGGCCACAGAAATAAAATAACAGTATTTATTTTATCTTTGGACCAACTATGCCTCAGAATGTTTATTGGAAATAGTGCCAGAATATATTCTGGAATACTTATGATTTTAAAAGTAGGTGTTAGGTTAAGTTATGTTGGATTGTGAGGGAGACTGAGTAGTGTTTATTCTTCAGCCATCTTGTACCTCCTGGTGCCCATGCCTTCCAGTGTACATCAAAGTATGGATTCATGATAGTACATAACGGAATAGGTATACAACATCCCTTTTCTTATAAAAGAAAAGCAGCAATCTTCCTGTGTTACAATACTCATATTGATGTGTACAAGTGATATACCTATGTGGATGTCAATACAATTTCTCATCATGCTGAGAATATTTAGGTTTATACATGTGCACTTATGGACCGCTATTACCATTGCAGTTACTTCAGTGAAAGATAATCTTGAATATCTCCTCCAATACACAAATTCTGATAATAGTTTCTCTTGCAGTTGACTAATACTGTGATTAACTTTGAATGTATATAAAAGTTGTGACTGACAATATAATAAGTCTAATGCTTAGACATACTACTGACTAAGTCTAAGAACCAAAATTAACTATGACTCCGCACTGTTCAGTTAGTCTTGATGTTTTTTTAGTTGTTCTTCCAGACTGTCTACGACTAAATACCTCTTTGACCGGTTTGTCACTACGAATGACTGTGAGGTTTACACGTTCACTAAACCTCACACTCTTTTCAGTGTGTGGTCTTGTGGGCGAGCAAGTCACAGACTGCTCACTCCCAGAACATTGGCTTTGTGGAAGGGGTTCAGTTTCAGAACAAGGGCTCTCTAGGTCAGTTGATTCTCGGCTAAATCCGAGTTTCTTACTAGCCTCTGCACTAAGCTCTTTCAAGAAACGATGGTTACGCCGTAATACATTTCCATTAGGCGATTTGATCATGTATGATCGAGGCTCCTTACACACTGATTTTACAGTTTGAGGAACCCATGAACATTTGCCTGGTTCCTACATCAGTACTCTCATGCATATTCACTATATTCATATTCACTGTATTCATATTCATTGCATGCATAGTCAGCGTATTCATATTCACTATAAGGATATCCACTACATTCACATTCACTCTGTTCATATTCATTATATGCATAAATCGATACCCACATATTTGCTGTACTCATATTTTCTATATCCATATTCACCCCATGGATATTCACTATATTCATATTCACTATATTCATATTCACTATATTCATATTCACTCTATGGATATCCACTATATTCATATTCACTCTATTCATATTCCCTCTATTCTATATTCACATTCACTGGATCCATGTTCGCTATATCCATGTACATTGTCTTCCGACTTGCTATAGTAATATTTAATGTATTAATATTTAATCCATTGACATTTAATCTATTAACATTTAGTCTATTAACATTAAGTCTATTAACATTCAGTTTATTAACATTCAGTCTATTAACAGTTAGTATATTAAAATTTAGTGCATTAACATGTAGTGTATTAACATTTAGTCTATTAACATTTAGTGTATTAAAATGTAATCTATTGACATGTAATCTATTGATATGTAATCTATTAATATTCACATTCACCACATTTGCATTCAGTACGTTCACATTCACTATGTTCACATTCACCACGTTTGCATTCACTATGTTCACATTCACTACGTTCACATTCACCACGTTCACATTCACCACATTTACATTCACCACGTTCATATTCACCACATTCACATTCACCACATTCACATTCACTACGTTCACTTTCCCCATGTTCACATTCACCACGTTCAACATTCACCACATTCACATTCACCATGGTCACATTCACCATGTTCACATTCACCACATTCACATTCAGCATGTTCACATTCACCACTTTCACATTCACTCCACTCACTTTCCCCATGTTCACATTCACCACGTTCAACATTCACCACATTCACATTCACCATGTTCACATTCACCACATTCACATTCACCATGTTCACATTCACCACGTTCACATTCACTACATTGGCATTCACCACGTTCACATTCACCACATTCACAGTTACCACGTTCACATTCACCATGTTCACATTCACCACGTTCACATTTACCACGTTCACATTCACCATGTTCACATTCACCATGTTCACAATCACCACATTCACATTCCCCACATTCACATTCAACACGTTCACATTCACCACATTCACATTCACCACATTCACATTCACCATGTTCACATTCACCACTTTCACATTCACTACACTCACATTCACTACGTTCACATTGACCACATTCACATTGACCATGTTCACATTGACCATGTTCACATTCACCACGTTCACATTCACTATGTTCACATTCACCACATTCACATTCACTATGTTCACATTCACTACGTTCACATTCACCATGTTTACATTCACCATGTTCTTATTCACCACATTCACATTCACCCCGTTCACATTCACCACGTTCACATTCACCATGTTCACATTCACTATGTTCACATTCACCATGTTCACATTCACCACGTTCGCATTCACCACATTCACATTCACCACGTTCACATTCACCAAGTTCACATTCACCATGTTCACATTCACTATATTCACATTCACTACTTTCACATTCACTATGTTCATATTCGCTACATTCATATTCACTAAATTCATATTCACTATATTCATATTCACTATATTCGTCTTTGCTATATTCATCCTCATTATATTCACACTTTTTATTTTCATGTTCACCATATTGATATTAGCATTTTGCATATTCACTATATTCATATTCACTATGCCGGTATGCATTTGCCCCACATCCATATATCCTAGAACGATGACTGCATTGCACCCATAGCTACAAAGAAGAACCATGTGATAGACAGTGTCTAGGACAGATCAGTTCTGTGATTTCGAAGTCACAATAACACGTTATGTGACGTCATGAAGGCTAGGGTTAGCTGGAACTATATAGGATATGATTTTGTCATGGGGGTGATGAAAATGGGTAATATTGTGCCTCGGGTGGGAATCGAACCCACATCACAATTTCACCACCAATACATTATATTATTTACTTACACAGGGTAGGTTCAACACCCATACAGCACATCGCGTTACAGGATCCTGGTCACAACACCAGTGTCGAGGGATAGATGGTCAACATGCTAAATATTGCAACTACAGAGGGAATCAAACCCACATACCTTGCATTCCGGGCCAGTGTTATAACCATTTCACCACCTAGGCTCCCTAATATCACCACCCTATCCACACCTCCATGTCTATGTGGCTCGTTGCCTGAGAGATCAGTACAGACTATTACACTTTTAACGAACACAGAATGTCACTTCAATCATTTTCCAAAGTTAGCCATTTCTAATAAAAAAAACTAGCCGAAATTAAAGTAAAGTCCAAGACATCGGCCACTGGCGGTCGTCCGCCATTCACCAATACGTCTGGGCGGACGCTTTCTCGGCCATGATCTGGGCACTCTTAACTTTATTTGGTTGAGGCCCGGATCGCGACCTAAAACACACCACCTCAGACCCTCCCCCTATTGACCCTCCCTTCCTTACTTCCCCTTCCCGCTCTCCCTTCCGACACCTCCCAGACCCACTTCCCCCACACCACCTCCTATACCACCTCCCACACCCCTACCATACCAACCTAACAAGATACCACCTACCTGTCCGCATACCTGATGCACTCACCTATTATTCTCATTGTTCTGATCCTCACTGTACTGATACCTGTCATGCTATGTACCTATGATACATTGATTGCTATTGATGATCTACATGATCCACATTACCTATTGACTATACCTTCACTACTGCTCTGATCTCTCACCGCATAACTATCCTTGATTACCGATTACCGACACTGTTGACTATTGATTATGTAATGATTCGACCGATGCCCATTGGCTATTATTCACCACTGTTCTGATTATTCACTGCATACTATTGATTGATTACCCACGACATTGTACTGATTATGCACTACTATACACTCAAACTCCAATAAAGTTCCATAATATAGCTCCGTCTCGTGTCGTGAATTAGAACAATCATCCTACTAGGTTTATCTAACAGGATTATTGCGGACAGTCCGAACAATGGGACTTTGCAACAATAATTATATTAAATTGCGAAACCGATGGGAACTAGTTCCTGTTCAGATTAAACCAATTTGCAAAGAATCACACAGACTGAATTTCCCTTGGATTAACGAAGATAAATTGGCTTTAAAGCTGCATAGTCCAATGAAACGCATGCTTTTTTTAAACACTCACTTACTTAAATGTGATTCTACTTATCTAACTTTGATATTGGTGCACTTATTAAGCATCAAAGAGGGTTCCTAAACCAATTGAATATAACATGTTACAGATGACCTATATGGCGTCCTAATTGTGAGTAGCTTGCTACATTTAATTTGGCACATTTTCACCCCAAATAAGTGCCGTTGTTTTTCTTTGGCGCATTAGTTAATTGTGCATGGTGGCTTGCCACCATGGGTAATTTGCGCGCGAACAAGGGGACTATCTGCAGTGGCGTCACCTGGGTTCAATCTCGTCAACCAACACGCCCCTTGCCAAAATTCCTGCGAACCACCATCCCCGCAAGATCTGTGACATCGTCGTAGGCCGGCCAGGTCCTGCTTTCAACACTACGCCTCCAGACGCCGGACCGACAACAACCACCCGACTCAGTCGCCCACTCACCACAACAATAAGATGCTGTTAAAGTGATAAGGTTGAGAGCCTGATTCAATGAACTTTGACCTGATGACCTTATTCGATGTTAGTCTTATAAATACATTTGACCTCTCTTGAAGAAAGTCCATGTCATATGACCTCTTGTTTGTGTCGTAATTATGCATGGAGAATTTCAATCATGGACAATCAATCGGTTTTCCTCACTCCATTGTGCATTGCTTGCTTCATTGATTGTTTGTTGTTGTTTTACGTCCTATCAACATCTATGGTCATATCAGTGACAGTGCATGCTCATGACAACTTTATAGTGCTGCCCCACTGGGAAATGAGGCCGCCAGCACTATGACCCGATATACCACTCACATTATCCTGACACTGAGCTAACCAGTCCTTTCCCTATCATATTAATGCCGAGCCCCAGGCTAGGGAGCAACAGGTATCTGACCATGCAACTGTAACTAAGCCATGTCATGCATTGGCAGGCATTATGGAAATAGTGGCTGAAATTGAATTTGAATATTCTCACAAGTAAGCACCTTGCAATGGGGGACCTCCGACTTTTTAGTTCAAATTCCTGCCGTTCGCATCGCCACTGAACCAGTGGGCCTATTCGGCACACTGTCACACTGCAAACCCAATGGCTATGAGCAATCTTCATACAGAAGAAGTCAAATATCTCTAAAACCACATGACCTAGACACAAACCACTTGGTATACATATAGAAAACATACAACGAATACATTATATTAAATTTCTAAGGTTAGGGTTCTGTATTTCTATTAATTTTGAATAAAATAAACGTTTTGCACTGGGCGTACCGCCGAACTCAGTGCATTGTCAATGGCCGTGAGCAATCTTCATACAGAAGAAGTCAAATATCTCTAAAACCACAAGACCTAGAGACAAACCGCTTGGTATACATATAGAAAACATACAACGAATACACTATATTAAATTTCTAAGGTTAGGGTTCTGTATTTCTATTAATTTTGAATAAAATAAACGTTTTGCACTGGGCGTACCGCCGAACTCAGTGCATTGTCAATGGCCGTGAGCAATCTTCATACAGAAGAAGTCAAATATCTCTAAAACCACAAGACCTAGAGACAAACCGCTTGGTATACATATAGAAAACATACAACGAATAGAGTATATTAAATTTCTAAGGTTAGGGTTCTGTATTTCTATTAATCTTGAATAAAATATACGTATTGCACTACGCGTACCGGCGAACTCAGTGCATTGTCAATGGCCGTTTAGGACCACTGGTACCGATGCGCCATCTAGTGTCAACAAATGAACTACCCCGGATGTCCCCCATTAGCTGTCTTAATGTTATTATCTCCCTATGAATAATAGGAGTTGGACATAATACAGGGAGTCCGATGTTATCGTATGTAATTAAATCAATAGGCAACATTTACTAACAGGACTGGAAGATGATGTGAAAGAGTTGGTTTAGTTGGCATCGATGGACAAAACCTACTTATATAGATCCTTTGGTTTATTTGTTTAAAGTGCCATAGTCCGATGGTGTGATATATGCGTAAGAGACGTCTAGACGTCTAGACATGTCTGTAATATATGCAAATGAAATGACATCACATGACTAAGTGTGCTGGAGGTCTAGACCCCTGGACGTGGAATAAAGCATTCAGTATCCAGAAGTCAAAGTGTTCAGACGTCGTACTTTCACAGATGGTATTGTGTTTATGTCATTTGCTGATATAAATATATTATGTTGGTAATTATAATCTACCTTACATTATAGTTTGAAGTAACATGTTTTTAAATGACTAACTTTTTAGATATTTAGAGTGCAAACATGCAAATTCGGAGTTAACCGGTTTCCGCCCACCCATTCACCCACCAGCCCCTGTCTGGTTAGCTGCCACTCAAAGCCGCCTAGCTTCGTCTACCTATCCCCTCGCCCTTTGCTTGGACCCATCAACCGATCACAGCCTACATCTCATCAGGGGGGAGGGGCACTATGTCCCTGCCTCCTTATCAGTCGACATCAGACTCTGCCCATTTTTCACCCAGCCAACAACCCGCATTTCTTCACCCACTCACCTCACCAACCTATGGGTGGGTGATAAATGGGGGATTGTGGTTTACAACTCTGCAGGGCAAGGGGTGTCAATCTCCTTGAGTTATTGCTATACCTGCAACACCTGCATGCCATACATGTAAAAGCTGGCGAAAATGCGGGTAAAAGAATTGAGAGCCTAATTTTACAATCTAAGAAGCAACAATTATTCTTTACATCTGTCTTATTATTTACCCGCTACCTTTGAGTTGAAAAATATAATATAATATCTAGTTTAATAAGATTTAAAAGTGAAATCGACGGCGTTCTGCGGCCGCCATCTTGTCTTTTTGCATTCTCGCCCATGTCACCAACTCTGTGCCTATAGAAGTATCCATTTGATACTGGAGCCACATACTGGAGCCTCACTTCCATGCTGGAGCCTCACTTCCATATTAATGCTATTTTCCCCCGTATTTATATAGGGCTGGTCTTCACCCATGTACTACAAGTACCGGGTGAATCTTTTATCTAAATACAATCCTGATAGGTGTCTTGGTTTTGAAAAAAAAATATTTCATCGGACCATGCAACTTTAAGCATATGACCGGCATCTATTTTTGAATTGATATTTACAATCCCTAAAATTATAAAATTCAAATAAAACTTTCAAAGTGAGATGCCAGTACATAGTTATTGCACAATATAACCGAAATCGGCCCTATGCTATGGGCTTAACGCCTTCTATTTTCTATGGTATAAGCAATGTGTCTGTGTTATTTTTAAATGGCGAAAGCACCTTATAAATATTGTACTTCTGCTTTCTCCTTTTACATGTGAACAAATTACTGATAAAAATATCAACTTACGTGTACATTGATCATGTGGAAATAAATATTGTATTATTATTAATATTATTATTATTATTACTGCTCAGTTGCAAAGTCGCATATACTGGTCCCAATGACGTAAGGCCTGCTTGTTCGTGGCGGCGCTGTTGACCAAGCCACACTGGTCCCTCCATGTATGGCTTCCATATATGGTCCGATGACGTCATGCTTTGGGCCAAGCCAAAGAACTACTTATCTACTTGGTTGCTACGCATGTTACTACGTCACATCGGAAGAACCCGTTTCTCTTAGTTACCTCCGGTTTTTTAGGCGATGTAGGGCGACTTTTTTTCGTGGCTCACTGACATTGATCCAGTGAACGTAAGTAACAACAAACTAAAATATGTAATAATCTAGGAGATGTTTTACTTGTAGCCATACTGCAGTAATACTTGGCCCTGATATCTAGCTCACATATTAACTCAAGTAGAATATGATTGTATTCACTTTGCAGTACTTGTTAATTGTGTTGTACAGTTGTAATATTTTAAGTGATATTATCGCTCGGTAGCCCATGTTATTTTTTATTTCTACCATAATATTCGTCTATCATGTGTGTGAGTGTATTTGTATTAGAATATTACCTCCCACAGACCAGTAACATCAGACTATGTACTAAGTTGTGACTGTTAAACCAAATATTGTTAGAGAGAAGGTATCTTGGTCCGTAGTAACTCGATTTTTCTTTGTTATTTTCTGTAAGGAAAAAATGCGTCCGAAGCAGCCAAAATCCGCCACCCACATCGTGGACGTGGTGGAAGAGTAAGTGTTTTTATTTAGTGTTATGAAATTCCGATAATGTTTTGCTTTATATCTATTTCCTTATGTTCGTTTCATAACCGCCGACATATCCAACATTTGCGTTCTTACAACTATGTTTATTTGCCATCCTGTTAATAACATATAGTCGTCGAAGTTAGTCCATCGGTGGATGGCGTGTCTCTGCTTATAGCCTAGGTAATGTACAAATGTTTATCCTACTTGAAACTGTTTGATTTAATTATTACAGTATTTCTTGATCTTTTTTTAAAGTTTAATTTTAAGGGTCCACTGCCTCCAACAAAAGCTTTAGGTTTTCACGTAGTTCTATTCCTGCTGTGTCATAGTTCAGTTGTGTTAGATGTTGGTTTTGCTATGTATACATTGTTAACACTATTTGCTTTGTAGTTTGTGAGTTGACTTCATCCACTATTTATGTTACAGACATTGCGTTTGAATTATAGATGTATATATATATATATATATATATATATATATATATATATATATATATATATATATATCTACACACACACCTATTCGTACACATGGCCATGGGTTTGAATCTTAATCGAGTCAAACCCATGACATGCTGAAATTGCACTTGCTGCTACCTAGCCAGGCACTGGACTGGTTTATCAGGATAATGTGACTAAGTGGGATATTAAGTTATGGTACTGGTGGTTTGGTTTCTCAATGGTGCAGCACTATAAAGTCGTCATGAGTGTCCAGTATCACATGTTGGTTAATGTGACTGAGTGGGATATCAAGTTATGGTGCTGGTGGCTTGGTTTCTCAATGGCGCATCACAATTTATAAAGTCGTCATGAGTGCCCATTGTCCATGTTATGCGTAACGTGGGTAATTCGCGGCGGAGGTGCCGTAGCTTGGCACCTTCCAATCGGAACCGCTTGCTGGCGCCACCTGCAGTACCCAATTCTCAAAGAAACCACCGAAGCCAAGCTCACTGAAGCCAAGCTCAGTTAGACTTATGACTTTATTGCTCTATTCATTCTTTCCTGAACTATCATCAAAAAGGTTACGAGATGAGTTCACATTGTATTCCTAAAAAATATATATTTTTAAAATATCAATAGTTTATTTGCATTTTCGTTCCTCAGAATACGTGACTCACAACGATCTAAGAAATATTCTGGCTTAACAATATTAAATCATAATACAGTGAATTGCTAAATCAAAGTATCAATTAGATTGAAGAAATGTATGTCATATGCTTACGACTTCAGGTAATGATCAAAGTTTAATGAAACAAATAATACACTGTAGGCCGTCAAGTGTCCTACTTTCTCCCATGTTCCCTATTTTGTCCCTATGTAGCCCTATTTTCATTTTTAAATCCCTATTTTGTTGGTATTTTTAAAATCTGTTGACCCATTTACTTTTTTTGAATGCCATACTGTGTCTCTACTTTGCACACTATTTATTCTGGATTATTAGAAACCAGGTTTTCAGAATATCACCTTTGCACCATTTCTGTCCGGAAATGTCTATTTTTAAAGAAAAATAGGGGGTAACTACTAAGCAGGGGTTGCCTACTAAGCTTCTAATGTGGTAGATTACGAATCAAATAGAATGAGACTTGAACAAGTAGCACAGTATGACATACTATACATTAACATTTGAACTTCAATTGTTTCTTTCCTGTTTTCATACTTTTTGAGGTGACTGCTCATTTAATTCCCTCTATGCACTATTTTGGTACATTTCCTCTTATACAAAAATCATATTTTCTTCCTATTTTGTGGAGACAATCTCTATTTTATCCCTATTTTTGTGATAAAGAAACCCCTATTTTAATTTGTTTGTGTATACTTACTGCCTCACTTGCCGCCCTGCCACTAGCAGCTGCATCTTGTCACACTTCCATAAAAACCAGGGTGCTTTGTCACCAGTTAGTAGCTAACTAACAATTTCCAATAAATACCACTTTGTGAGAAAAAAAATAACAACCTTAAGAACCCACCACCCATTCTCCCTCCCTCCTACCACACCAACAGGTGTCATGCTAATTATATTAATATAACACTGATACAGATGATTCAAACTGTATCTTTAACTGGGGTAGCAGCTATATATCATATGTATCCTATGCCAGGTGAAAGAAATACCCACAAAAGACACAACCCAACACAACCCAACACGCAAAACAACTTATGATTGCATCCTGACCTCATGACACCGGATTGCTTCCTTCACATTTAAAAAACATGTCATGTGGGGTTTTCTGCTTCTCTGATGCGCGTGCGCGCGCACACACACACAAAACGTGCACACGCACACACAC